>AWOL01S0002814.1:75527-87090 GCA_000715115.1 Nicotiana otophora
GGGATAGAGGAGGCAACTATTAGAGTTTGAGAGGAGAAGGGAGTAGATAGGGTTCAAAGGTGGTTGTCCCTAAAGAATGGGGATAGGGTTTTGGGGAAGATGTAATTAAAAGGGTGGGGTTATCGTGGATCGTTGATCTTGAGAGATCAATAGTCTAGATTAAAGAATAGGCGGGGCGGGTCACTTGAAGTGGGTCACGACCGAGTTAGTCACAGGGGTCATTTGGATTGGTCTTTGGGGGTAATTGGGCTATGGTGTGGGTGTTTGGGCCGCTAATTTGGTCTATAAATTGCCTGATTTGGGCCACATTTTAAAATACATAAACTTAATTAAAACCAAATTATTAAAACATCTAATAATAATAATAAATTATTATTGATGAAATAAAATTCTTAAAATTAATAACTCATAATTATAAAAATATAGAATGCTATTTTGGCTTATCTAATATAATAAAGGCAAATATTTATAGAATATAGCCTATTATTTACAAATATTATGTAGATAGCGATAAATACAAATGTAATTATATAAATGCAGTAAACATATTATGAAATATATATGTGGATGCCAATAATAAATTTGTATGATTAAGTCATCAAAATAATAATTTAAAGGGGTAATTAATACATATGTAAATAATTTAAATGCAAGAAAATCAATTTTGAAGCTTAAATATTTATGGAAAATTATAGAAAATTCTCATATGACTCTTTTAAATCGAGTAATGATGCAAAAATGATATTTTAAAAGCATATATTAAATTTATAAAAACATGAGAGCACAATTGGGTATCAACAACTATCCCTCTTTACCCAAGAATGATTAAAGAATTGTCGTGTAAAGAAAACAATGACTATTCTTTTTCCGGAGTGAGTGAGGAATGATGTGTTTTGAAAAAAGGGATGGGGTCGAACCCTGGTTATGGAGTTGCCTAATATCCCTGGTGTTACGGGATACAGGCCGTGTATAGTTCTGGATCCAACGACGAACGAAACCGATTGAGTTGTTCTAAGAGTGGTCGTGTGTTTCGAAAAAGGTTCTTTTAGATGTGATAGTATTGTGAGTAACAGATGATTTCAGGTGGGCTATGAATGCAAATTGAATTTTACGGATGTACATGATAGATATTTGAATGGTTATACAACAAAGGTTAATCAATTACCGATTACCAGTTATGTTTGAGGTGATCAAAGGTTGTGAACATTGTGAACCGAAACCAGAGCGAGAATCACTTCTTTTTGTTACAGATGTCTTTGGACGATGAGGATGATGCCCTTAGACTATGACGTCCTGCGCTACGAAGTGTATGATAGGGGATTCGCCATGAAATGGTGTCCTCGGGCCATGAGGATAGTGCCTCTAGACTATGACGCCTTTGAATAATGATATGCAGTTTCGAGAGATCCTCTGGCCATGGAATTATGTCTTCAGGCTATGGGGATTATTCCCCCAAACTATGGTGCCTTCAGACAACATGTCGATCATTTGATAAAGGAAACAGGTAATGCTTAGCAATATGTGAGAACGAGATAAGACAAGGCTTAGTCTTGTATGAAATGAGGGCAGTGCTTAGCCCGATGCAAAGACTGGAGATAATGCCCAGTCTCATGCAAGGAAAGGAAATGCTTAGCCTTGTGCAATAATGGAGACAATGCCCAGCCTCATGCTACGGTGAGGGCAGTGTTTAACCCTATGCAAGGAGCAGAGACAATGCTTAGTCTCATGCAGGAAAGGCAATTCTTAGCCTTATGCAATAATGGAGGGAGTGCTTAGCCTCATGCGGAGAATGGAGACGGTGATTAGTCTCGTGCAAGAAAGGAGATGCTTAGTATTATGCAATAATGGAGGTAGCGCTTACCCTCATGGAAGGAATGGAGACAGTTCTTACTCCCATGCAAGGAAAGGCAATGCTTAGCCTTATTTAGTATGGAGGACAGTGTTTAGTCTCATGCAATAATGGAGGCAGTGCCTAGCCTCATGCAAGGAATGGAGACAGTGCTTAGTCTCATGCAAGGAAATGCAATGTTTAGCCTTATACAATAATGGAGGCAATTCTTAACCTCATGGAAGGAAAGGAGATAGTGCTTAGTCTCATGCAAGGAAAAACATGCATTTGTGATAAATTGTTTATAGAAAAATGTTGTTGTTTGAAATATGTGACAATGTATGAGAGTGAATAAATTTGTCGAATTGATGACTGTGACACGCTTTTGAGATATTGCAACCTCCTTAACTCAGAATTTTGAGGATCCTCCTCAAAGTTCTGCCCTAGTTTAAATGCATACTTCTGGCGATACATTCCTTGGCGATTATAAATACGACGAGATCATGCAAACGCGAGATCTTTCCCCTATTTCTGACCATAGAAGAAATGAAGAATTTATTATGATGTGACCGAACCCAAAGGGCTGCCTACATATCCCCTCCTAAATGAGAATCAGGTCAAGTGTATTTCAGGTTACATCAAATATAAAGTGCAAACATAGTCTTAAACATAGTATCTCTTGACTGCGTCCGAATTAAAAGGTTTTGGCCAATTCTCTCCATCCATATCTGTGAGTATAAGTGCTCCTCCTGTTAGTACTCGGTGGACCATGTAAGGTCCTTGCCAATTGGATAAGAATTTCCCCTTTGCTTCATCTTGAAGTGGGAAGATTCGTTTCAACACTAATTTCCCTGGTGTGAGTTTCCTCGCCCTAACCTTTTTATTAAAAGCTCTTGACATTCTATTCTGGTATAGTTGACCGTGACACACTGCATTCATTCTTTTACCATCAATGAGAGCAATTTATTCATACCAGTTTCGTACCCATTCCACGTCGCTGAGCTCGGGTTCTTGTATCATACTTAAGGAAGGAAACTCCGCCTCGGCAAGGATAACGACTTCGGTACCATAAACCAGTAAGTAGGGAGTTTCCCAGTTGACGTGCGAACGGTACTACGATACCCGAGAAACGTAAATGGTTGCTTTTCATGCCATTGCTTGTAGTTGTCAACTATTTTCCTTAATATCTTCTTGATGTTCTTGTTGGCGACCTCTACGACTCCATTCATTTGCGGCCTGTATACTGTAGAGATCCGATGCTTGATCTTGAATGTGTCACACATAGCTTTCATCAAGTCATTATTGATATGGCGGCATTTTTTGTAATGATTCACTCAAGTACTCCAAATCGATAGACAATGCGGTCCCGGACAAAATCTGCTATGACCTTATTAGTCATAGCCTTATAGGACACGACTTCAACCCATTTTGTGAAGTAGTCTATGGCCACCAAAATGAACTTGTGTCCATTGGAAGCAGCGGGTTCAATTGGTCCGATGACATCCATGCACCAAGCAGAGAAAGGCTAGGGCAAACTCGTTGCACTGAGCTCATTGGGCGGTACTCGTATCATATCAGCATGTATCTGGCATTGGTGACACTTTTGAACATATTTGATGTAGTTTATTTCCATAGTCATCAAAAAATACCCTGATCTTGATATCTTCTTGGCCAAAACAAAACCGTTCATGTGAGGTCCGCAAGTTCCGGCATGTATTTCTTCAAGTAATCTAGATTCCTCATTGGTATCGACACATCACAGTAATCCAAAAATCAGGAGTCCTTCTATACAGAATTCCTCCACTTTGAAAATTTTGATTGGGAAATCTTCGGAGCGTGCGCTTCTGAGCGTGTGTAGCATTCTCTGGATATTCTCCCTTTTCCAAGTACGGATTTCCGTCAAACGCTTCTTCAATATAAGTACAATAAGTTGGCTGCTTATGAATTCCTATTGGGATAAGATCGATGAAATTATTGACTGGATGTTGTATCATGGAAGACAAGGTGGCTAATGTGTCTACAAATTCATTCTAAATCATTGGAACATGTTTGAATTCTATCTTCGTGAATCTCTTGATCAACTCTTGTACACAATGCAAGCATGGCAATATTTTGGTATTCTTAGTAGCCCATTCTCCTAGATACTGGTGCACCACTAGATTTAAATATCTTAGTACCATCAACTCCTGAATGTTCATGTCGATCGCCAACCTGAGTCCCAAGATGCAGGCCTCGTATTTTGCCATATTGTTGGTGCACGGGAACCTGAGTTTTGTGGATATCAAGTAATGCCCAGTCTCATGCAAGGAAAGGAAATGCTTAACCTTGTGCAATAATGGAGACAATGCCCAGCCCCGTGCTATGGTGAGGGTAGTGTTTAACCCTATGCAAGGAGCAGAGACAATGCTTAGTCTCATGCAGGAAAGCCAATTCTTAGCCTTAAGCAGTAATGGAGGTAATGCTTAGCCTCATGCGGAGAATGGAGACGGTGATTAGTCTCGTGCAAGAAAGGCGATGTTTAGCATTATGCAATAATGGAGGTAGCACTTACCCTCATGCAAGGAATGGAGACAGTGCTTACTCCCATGCAAGGAAAGGCAATGCTTAAACTTATTTAGTATGGAGGACAGTGTTTAGTCTCATGCAATAATGGAGGCAGTGCCTAGCCTCATGCAAGGAATGGAGACAGTGCTTAGTCTCATGCAAGGAAATGCAATGTTTAGCCTTATGCAATAATGGAGGCAGTTCTAAACCTCATCGAAGGAAAGGAGACAGTTCTTAGTCTCATGCAAGGAAAAATAATGCTTAGCCTTATGCGGTGATGAGGTCAGTGCTTAGACCTATGCAAGAATGAGCAATGATTAAATGAGAGAGGGAAAAGTATTTCTTAGCTTGATGCGTTTGCATTTGAAGACTTTTGTCGGTGTGAAGATAGTGATCTTGTTGTGTGTATATATTTGCGGAAGTTCCTGTTATATCCATTGTGCCTATATCCAAAGGAAAATTGTGGGTTCTGAGGGGGGAAGGTTGGTTCGTGCTCTCGATTCCTTGCTTTGCCTTTGCTCTTGTCTTGCGGTCCTGTTTATGTCACCCCGGGTAACATTTGGCTTCTATATAAAAAAAATGAAATTTCGAAAAACATGCATTTGTGATAAATTGTTTATATAAAAATATAGTTATTTGAAATATGTGATAATGCATGAGAGCGAATAATTTTGTCAAATTGATGACTGTGACACGCTTTTGAGACCTTGCAACCTTCTTAACTCGGATACATTTCTTGACGATTCTAAATATGATGAGATTAGAAAAACTCGAGATCTTGCCCCCATTTATGACCATAGAGGTAATGAAGAATTTATTATGATGTGACCGAACCTACAGGGCTGCCTACGTATCCCCTGTTAAACGGGAATCAGGTCAAGCGTAGTTCAGGTTACATCAAATAGAATGTGCAAACTTAGTCTTAAAAATAGTATCTCTTGACTGCGTCCGAATTGATAGGTTTTGGCCAAATCTCTCCATCCATCTCTGCGAGTATAAGTGCTCCTCCTGTTAGTACTCGGTGGACCATGTAAGGGCCTTGCCAATTGGGTGAGAATTTACCTTTTGCTTCATCCTGATGTGTGGAGATTCATTTCAACACTAATTGCCCCAGTGTGAATTGCCTCACGCTAACCTTTTTATTAAAAGCTCTTGCCTTTCTATTCTGGTAAAGTTGACTGTGACACACAACGTTCATTCTTTTACCATCAATGAGAGCTAGTTGTTCATACTAGTTTCATACCCATTCCGCTTTGCTGAGCTTGGCTTCTTGTATGATTCTTAAGGAAGGAATCTCCACTTAGGAAAGGATAATGACTTTGGTACCATGAACAAGTAAGTAGGGTGTTTCCCAGTTGACATGCAAATGGTAGTGCGGTAGCCGAGAAAATCAAATGGTAGCTTTTCTTGCCATTGCTTGTAGTAGTCCACTATTTTCCTTAATATCTTCTTGATGCTCTTGTCGGTGGCCTCTATGGCTCCATTCATTTATGGCCTGTATGCTGTAGAGTGCCGATGCTTCATCTTGAATGTTTCACACATATCTTTCATCAAGTCACTGTTGAGATTGACAGCATTGTCAGTGATGATTCACTCAGGTACTCCAAATCGACAGATAATGCGATCCAGGAAAAAATGCGCTACAACATTCTTAGTCACAGCCTTATAGGACGCGGCTTCAACCCATTTTGCGAAGTATTCTATGGACACCAAAATGAACCTGTGTCCATTGGAAGCAGCGGGTTCAATTGGTGTGATGACATCCATGCACCAAGAAGAGAAAGGCTAGGGCAAACTCGTTACACTGAGCTCATTGGGCGGTACTCGTATCATATCAGCATGTATCTGGCATTGGTGACACTTTTAAACATATTCGATGCAGGCTGTTTCCAAAGTCATCGAGAAATACTCTGCTCTTGATATCTTCTTGGCAAAAATGTAACCGTTCATGTGAGGTCTGCAAGTTCTGGTATGTATTTCTTCAAGCTATCTAGATGCCTCCTTGGTATCGACACATCACAGTAATCCCAAATCAGGAGTCCTACTATACAGAATTTGTCCGTTTTAAAAGAAATGATTGGCCAATCATCGTAGCGTGCGCTTCTAAGTGTGTGTAGAATTCTCTGGATATTCTCCCTTTTCCCTGTACGAATTTTCGTCAAACGTTTCTTCAACGTGAGTATAATAAGTTGGTTGCCTATGAATTCCTATTGGGATAGGATCGATGAAATTCTTGTCTGGATGTTTTATCATGGAAGACAAGGTAGCTAATGTGTTTGCAAATTCATTCTAAATCCTTGGAACATGCTTGAATTTCTATCTTCGTGAATCTCTTGCGCAGCTCTTGTACACAATGCATGTATGACAATATTTTGGTATTCTTAGTAGCCCATTCTCCTAGAACCTAGTGCATCAATAGAGCTAAATCTTCAATTACCAGCAACTCCTGAATGTTCATGTTGACGGCCAACCTGAGTCACAAGATGCAGGCCTCGCATTCTGCCATATTGTTGGTGCACGGGAACCTAAGTTTTGAGGATATCGAGTAATGTTGACTGGTTTTTCTGATACTAAGATAGCTCCGATGCCCACTCCCTTGAATTTTGCTACTTCGTCGAAGAACATCCTCCAACCGTCGTATGCTTGGGTAATATCTTGTCCTACAAATGATACCTCTTCGTCAAGAACATACGTCTTTAGTGGTTTGTATTCTCCGTCTACTAGATTGTTTGCCAACTGATTATCCAATGCTTGCCCTTTAACTGCCTTTTGAGTTACATTGATGATGTTGAACTCACTTAACAATATCTGCCACTTTTCTATCTTACCCGTAGCCATGGGTTTCATAAAGATGCATTTTAGCAGATCCATCCTTGATATGAGATATTTAGTTTACGCACAGAAATATTGTCTCAATTGCTGGGCTATCCATGTCAAAGCATAGTAGGTGCGTTCCAACAAAGAGTACCGAGCTTCGTAAGGCGTGCATTTCTTGCTCAGATAATATATCGCCTACTCCTTCCTTCCAATTTCATCATGTTGTCCTAGAACGTAACCAGAAGCCCCATCCAGCACAAGCAGATAAAGCAACACAGTTCTTGCTTGTTCTGGTGGGACCAACATGGGCGGTCTAGATAAATACTCCTTCATTTTGTCGAAGGCTTTCTGGCATTCTTTCGTCCAGCTTGTTGGAGCATCTTTCCTCAGCATTTTTAAGATTGGCTCACATATCACCATTGTTTGTGTTATAAAATAGATGATATAATTAAGGCGCCCTAGAAAACGCATCACGTATTTCTTATTTTTTGGCGTTGGAAAGTCATAGATAGCTTTCATTTTTGATGGGTGTAGCTCAATACCTTGGTGGCTGACTATAAAACCTAACAATTTTCCAACGGGGACGCCTAAGGAGCATTTTCCACGGTTCAACTTCAAGTTGTATTTTAGAAGCCGATCAAAAAATTTCTTCAGGTCTGCTAAGTGATCCGAACTCTTTTTAGATTTGATGATAACAACATCCACGTATACCTCTATTTCTTTATGTATCATGTCATGGAAGATATTCGTCATGGCCCTCATGTAGGTGGCCCCATCAATTTTCAAAACAAACGGTATCATTTTGTAACAATATATTCCCCATGGTGTGATAAAGGCGATCTTTTCGGCATCCTATTCATCCATCCAAATCTGATGGTATCCTGCGAAACAATCCACAGAGGATTGGAGTACATGCTTGGCGCAGTTATCAATTAGTATGTCTATGTTATGGAGCAGGAAATCATCATTAGGACTTGCTCTGTTCAGATCTCAGTAATCGACACATAGTCTAACTTTCCCATCTTTATTTGGAACCGACAAAATGTTGGCTAACCAGGTCGGGTATTCGACCACTCGGAAAACCTTGGCTTTGATTTTCTTGGTGACCTCCTCTTTTATCTTCAAGCTCATATCTAGCTTGAACTTTCTGAACTTCTAAAAAGAATGTAGAAAGATAATAATAAATACGAAAAGCAGCAATGCATTAATAAAACATTAAAATGTCAACAAGTACGACTATATGGATCGAGTAATTATTTCAAAACAAAATACTGAAAATGGCTTAAATGCTGAAAACAATTTGAAAATAAGTCATGCTACCCAGGAACGCGGCGAGCCAAGGATGGTGCAACGGTCCAGTTCTTGAGAACAACTCCCTCTTCCATTGTCTGAATGGTAAGGTCTTCCTTCTCCTCCACCTTCTCAACAATTGCACTGCAGCCCATGTCTTCTTCACCCAGAAATAGCTTCCTCATGGCAGCCAAAATCTCATATCCCTCAGAACCCCACATTATGTCAGCTTGATGGAATGTATGGTGCATAGGTAGCATGGGTTGTTCCAGCAGATAATAAGGGGTGCGCCATGGCAGTGTCCAATCCTGATGTTCTTACGCGGTATATTGATACCCATGTCCAAAGTTCGTGTCATGATAATGTGGTTGTATGGGTTTGGTGATCCCCTTAAGCGTTTTACCAAGACCCTTGCCTGGTTCATATCATGTCCACACCAATATACAATATGCTTTCTATCTTGTTGCCCCACCATCAATCCTTTTTAATTGCATTAACCCGTTCAATGCGATGGTATGTTTCTACGCCCAACTTCCTCCTGTTGTTGATGACTAACGGTCTAATTGGTGTAGATAGGGTTCCTTCCATCTCCAAGAAGGATCACCTCCTGATGATTCCACTCGAACTTCACAGCGTGGTGCAGAGTAGAAGCCACTACTGCATGTATCCATGGTCGTCCCAACAATAGGTTGTAAGTAGCCGATATATCTAGCACTTGGAACTTAACATCAAACCAAGTCGGACCCATATGTAGATCAAGGTTGATTTCTTCGATAGTGGCTCTTTGAGATCCATCAAATGCCTTCACATTCATGCTTCCCATTCGTATCTCGTGCATGCCCTTACCTAATCTTTTCAGGGTGGTCAATGGACATATATTCAGACTCGAACCTCCATCTATTAGGACCCTGACAATGAACTTGTCATCGAATTGCACTGTGATGTGCAATGTCTTGTTATGACTCAACCCTTCTGGCGGTAACTCATCTTCGTGGAAAGTAATTTTTTGACTCTCCAGTACATGTCCGACCATGTTAGCCATCTATACACTACTAATGCCAGCGGGTACATAAGCTTCACTCAACACTTTCATCAAGGAATTCTTGTGTGCATTTGAGTTTTGCAACATTGATAAGATAGATATCTGAGCATGACTTTTGTTCAAGTGGTCAACAACAGAGTATTCCCTTGCTTGCATCTTCCTCCAAAGGTCATCATTGCCAGTCTAAACAATAGGCTGCCTAGATGCAGCTTTTTTGCTCATTCCTCCCAGATTCTCGGGTGTGTAAGCTCTGCCAGTTCAAGTCATACCTTGTGCGGCACCTATTTCTTCCATTTTGGATTTTCCCTTTCTTATTGCTTCCGCAACATAATCCTACGGGACGACATCAAACTTGTAAGATAGTGTAGGGGCTACCATTACAGTGAAGGGTGTAGCTACCTCAACTTCAAATGGCGCATGGGATTGTACTACAACTGGCGTGAGGGTGACCGATGATGTTTTTGGAGGGTCTTCCTCTAGAATGAGTCTGATCGACCCTTTCTGAGCTCATTCCTTATCACTTTCTAGCACGTTCACTCCCTCACCTCTATGATTCGAGAGAGGGTTATTGTGGACATTTGCTGCAACATCCTTTGCTTGTAAAACCTTAGTGTCGATCAATGTTTGAATCTTGTCTTTCAATGTGCCGCATTCCTCAATGGTATGACCCTTCATGTCTGAATGATAAGCATATGTTTTGTTAGGGTGATCCATTGGGAAGGATTTTCCACCACAACAGCAGGAATATGGGTGAGGTAACCAGCGATCTTCAGTCTCTTACAGTTAGGCTACAGGTTTAGCAATTGGGGTGTATTGTCTAGGAGGTATGCAGTCGAAATTTAGATGTGTCTTTGATAGTTTTGGTTGTTGGATGGAGGTAAATGGTAATATGCGAGTTGAGTGTTGTAGGTATGGTAGGCGGTGACAGGGTATTGGTCTTTTGGGGGTGAGGGTTCATATGTGGATAGAGGTGTTTGGTATATGAGGGGAGACTTAGGGCCCAAGGCTACCATCACGACACCCACTTCTTTATTCTTTGAAATACCTCCTGATTGTAAAGCTTTATTCGTGGCCTGCAGTGCCTCGATATTAGATACTATCCCGCTCTTGATTTCTTCTTCTATTCTCTCTCCCAACTTGATGATGTATGAGAACTTGTGATTCTCAATAACCATCAATCTTTCATAATATTGCGGATCGTGTGATCTAACAAAGAACTTGTTCATATGTTCTTCTTTGAGTGCTTGATTTACCTTTGCGGTCTCTAATCTCCAAAGAGTAGCGTACTCGCAGAAGGTTTCTATCGGCTTCTTCTCGAGGTTTTGAATATAGAAAACGTTTGGTGCCTTTTTTGCGTCGAACCTGAATATGTCTATGATGTCTGATGCCATACTTACCCAATTTGCCCACTTCTTTGCGTTTTGGCTGATATACCAAGACAAGGCATCTCCTGTAAACAATTTCATGCAGATTTGTTTATTCTTACCCACTCCTACAAGCTTGTCGCAGTATGTTCTCAGATGTACCTTTGGATCACCAGTGCCATAGAACATTTTTGAACTTGGGAGGTTTGTAACCCCTCGGTAGTTCCACATATGGCTAAATACACAGATCTTCATAATTTAGACCTTCAACGCCTTTCCCACCTTCAACGCTCTGGACTTTCCNCCTACAAGCTTGTCGCAGTATGTTCTCAGATGTACCTTTGGATCACCAGTGCCATAGAACATTTTTGAACTTGGGAGGTTTGTAACCCCTCGGTAGTTCCACATATGGCTAAATACACAGATCTTCATAATTTAGACCTTCAACGCCTTTCCCACCTTCAATGCTCTGGACTTTCCTTGTAAGTTTCTTGAGTTCCTCTGCAATGCTTCGAATGAGCAGGTCCTTCTTAGTCAGTTCAGGTATGTAGAGGGTTTGCTGGGGGGTATGGGGTAAGGTTTCCACATATATCGAATTGCTTTGATGATTTCCTCGAACTTGGGTATATGGGTGGTCGTTGGTTGAGATTTGGGGGTCGGGAGTAGGTTGTGGTACAA
>AWOL01S0002815.1:0-29948 GCA_000715115.1 Nicotiana otophora
TCGCAATTTGGTACGCCAGGTTAGGTGAGGCACCGGGTGCTGGTCTCGCACCTAGGTTCGGGGTGTGACAAAAACTCTTTTATCGCCTCCGCTCAAAGAGGGGCAGCTGTTGACGACCAATTTTGACCCTCCCTTTTAAAACTTAATTTATTTATACTTACATATTTACAATAAATATTTTGAAAGTATTTTCTATTAATAATTACCTATTTTTACAAATTAATTAAGTATTAGCTTTGAAATTAATAATTTAGCATTAGTATTATGTATACTACTATTAAAATATTTTTAAAATACACCATAGAGGTTTTATAATTAATTTATGATTTACTTCTCAAATTTTGATTAATTAGATTACTGTGTTGATAATTCAAACTAGTGTTATAATTTAGAAAATAAAGTATTTTATAAATAAATAATTACAATAGTTAGTAGTGTATTGATAATTATAATCTTACTACATTTTATTGGAAATTAATTAAGTTTAATTAAATTAGTTTTAAAGGAGTTAAAAACTAAAAGGCTACAATTGTAATTCCTTAATTAAATACAAAGTGGTTATTCACTAAATCAGTTTCAGCCCAAATACCCAAGCCCAAGCCAAATCTGACCCAGATCCAATTCCCTTCTCTCCACTGTGGCAATCCTCGTCTCCTCTTCATATCTAATGAAATCGTGCCACATAACCCGTCCTACCCACTCACAAAACAAACACATCTGATCCAGACCGTCCATCCGTTTGATCAATGGTCTACATTTTAACTCCTATTTTCCTCTTAATTTTTAAATACCCAGAAGGTTTAATCCTCACAGTTGGATCATTGGGATCCAACGGACACCATATTTCCTTGATAAAATCTGTTAATACTTAAATTATCAGGGTCGTTGATCAATTGATCCAACGGCCTAGATCTTTTCCGAACACTTTAACCTAGAGACCGTATGGTTTCATCCCCTAACCCTAAAATCATTTCTGCAAGCCTTGTCGCCTCTCTTTCCCCTTTTTCTCTCTTTTCTCTCAACCTCACAGCCCAAATCAATCAAAAGACCTTGCACAAATTCGTGCAAGGTCATAAATTCATCGAGAGATTAAACCTTCCGTTTCCGACATTCATGATTCTTGCTGAATCTTTCCTCTTCCATCGATCAAGTCTAAAGCCCTCAAATCCGAACTCTAACCCAAACGCTGAAACCTCAAATCGCCATTGATCTTTAAATCCATGGCATGCATGGTTATCCATTTTTCTCATGTACTTCAGATCTCGTTGCTCTTTCTATTTTCACCATTTGATTTCAAAAGCCCTAACGGAAGAGTAACATACCAAAACGTGAAACTTCAACTCGTCTGATTTCTTCCTTTGTTCTTTCAAATCAAAGCAAACATAAAGACATTAGTTGGCTTCATCATTGATATTCGATATCCAGAGGTCAAATGCAATGACCTCTGGGTATTATGGTTCTAACCGATGGTCTCTCATGCTTCAATGGTCGGTCTCTCATTTCCCCATGCCTAGGTAAAAAGCCTCACTGATTTCCCTATGTTTTTCTAAGATTTTCACTCGATTGTGCTTACATCACCATTCCTCCGTCACTCTCCACTATCGATTTGAATATGAAACCCTAATGCTTCACAACCACTATAAATAGTGGCTTTTAATGTTCTCACCTAACATAACTAACACACAGAAAAGATACAACAAAGGCACCATGAAATCACTTAACAAATATCAATTTTAGTCTTGGGTAGTAAAAGTCAAGCTAGGGTTCTAACTAGCTTCTAATTTCTTTCTGATTCTGAGTCTTACATTGGTTGTGGTTTGAGTTCTTGATTCTACACCGCTAAGAAAGAGTCTTTGTTTGGTTTGTTGCTCAAGGGGAGGTCATTACACCTCCACCCTTTCTCTTTTAATTGCTTCATTCGAAAGTAATGAACGTGCTACTATTTTCCTGTTAACTGTTTCATTTATAATGTTTGTTATTAGTCCGTAATTTTCTATTTTAGTTCACCTTGACTTTGTTATTGATCTGTGGTCAGCTATTATATTTCATTAATATCGATTAAATATCTATGTGACCTTATGACTTATGTTCCGTATTAAATAGCCTATGTGGTTAAGCTGTTTAACATGCTTTAATGATTTCTCATATCTACCCATACTTCAAACTTCCCTCTAATGATTCTATTATAATCTTCATGCTTATTATGCCCCCTTCTTTTAAGTTCTGTTATTCTATACTTGGGGTTGCTGTTATAATCTCCATGCTTATCATGCCATATTCTGTTGAGTTCTATTATTCTATACTTGGGTTTACTGGTAGATGATTCTAGCTAGGACATACATGAAAGTTCATAGGGTAACTTTGCATCACTTGGTTAAGAATTATGAAACTTAAGTGTTCAAAATGCTCTCCTTCTTTACATAAGTACTTGTTAATCTTTAAGCATTCTCTATGGCATCACAATGAGAGCTTTATATCCATGCCTAACTGTTAATTGTAAACAATCTCACTAGGATGAACTCTCTGTGAACATCAGTGATCATTCTGCATACATTTTGTCATGATCAACCTACCTCTTATGGATTAGATTATAGTTGTGTCTGCTGTAGTTGAACACTAACTATTTTTGTAACTTGAACATAACACCACCATGCCTAGATATTAAACTTAGTCTGAACAGATGAGTTAAGCTTGTTTAGTATGATGTTTCCCCTGTTCTTAAACCCTTAATGGTACTGACAATCTCATTTTGTAATTTTTGAGACTCATCATATCTTGTGAGATCATAACTTTGATTGAAATATCTGTATGTGTGGAAGTTTGTCATGAATCTTTGTTTATCCCTCATGACTTCATAAATGTGAACACTGTTTTGAAACTGCATTCAGTCCTCTCTTTCCCATGTTAATCTGGATTGATTCTGGTATTGGAGAAATCTTTAGTTGTTACTGATTGAATATAATAACTTGCCTACGTCATTGTCCGAATCTCTTGTGAGGATTTTAAAGGATTCAAGTAGTGTCATTAACCTATGTGTATGCTCATGATAATATCTGGTGTTGAATTAATATGTGATCCATCCCTTATGACAATAGCATCTACTGTTGCAGCTCTAAACTATGTGATTTATCTGTCTGCGAGTTGTATGACTCCAGTTGTTTGGTTTTTTTAGCAATAATAGTGTAAGTGTTCCTGTCTCCATATGCGCTTAGAAACTTAACTTTTAAGCCTGTCCAATATGTGTTTCATTCACTTAATATTGGAAGTATAGTCATGAAGAATAATTGTCTCCATGTGTTTTCCTATGTTATTCTGTTAAGAAAGAGTATGTTTTTATGGTAGGAAATGTCATAGTTGTTGGTTTGTATTGAAAGAGCCTCATTGTCATGCAGAAGAATGAGTTATTAGTGGTTAGGGATATTTGGGACTAGAGTTTAACTCTAGGTTGGGCTGCTCTCCCCAGCACAAGCATTACCCTGGGCCTTGAGACCCTTGGGAACTTTGAAGTGCGAGGGGTTTCAAAGGGGGAATCGACCTTGAGTGGAATTTTCTCCTTAGCCCTTAATCCATTGACACTTGTTATTCTCTTAGGGTTTAGTGTTTGATGATAATGAAAGGTGTTCAATGTGGATCACTTACTATACATAACCTCCACATTAGTATAACTTTCTTAGTGTTTAAATATTGTCAATGATCTTTTCCTTTATTCTATGCTTGCAAATTTCATATATGGGCATGTATGTAATACTGTTTTTCTAATCACTTTCGATTCTTTTCTTTTCTGAACATGTACAATGATTTGGGCCTCTTAGTTCTTTAAGAACTCAGGCCCAAATCTAGCCCCGCTATGTCTCAAAAGGTTTAGAGTCACTTGTCGCTCGTCCCTGTTACTATTGGGCATGCCTCTTAGAGGCCCAAACACCAGAGTCCTTTCTTTCCCTTCAATCCTTTATTTATTATTTTTGTTATCCTATGGTTTCACTATGTCGTTATTCTTTTCTAAGTTCCTGTTATTTTATCTCACATGTATCTGACAATTATATATTGGATTGAATGCTTTATTTTATCTTTTAACTCTCATAAAATAACTTAGGCAAGCCTTAAAGAATCTAGGATTAAAATAGGCATTAGTTAGCAATTAATTCTACATTCGCTAATCATGAGTTGTGATTAACTCATTATGCCTTGCTAACTCTTTCTTAAAGATTTGGAAGCCCAAAGGCATAACAAAGGCGGCAGTCCCTCTTTCAAAAGGAAAAAACAGAATTGAATCACGAGTTTAACTTTTTTCTTAAAAGGAATCGACTCCTCTCTAAAATTGAAGTGTTGTTGCCCCCAAAACAAAGACTTTCAAACAGTTTTCTTCAAGTCTACTATTTAAAACCAAGGTATATCTTAGTTTCATTTTCACCTCATTAAAGTAATATGAACTTCTATGTTTTAGGAAACAAAGTGCTTTAACTTAGCTTCTCTTTTACACCTTTTTCATACAAACATCCTATCTTTCAAAGTTCTTTTCAATCATATATATACTAAATTATTTTTCTAAGACTCTTCTATAAACTCATACCTCTTTAAACTACGCCCCTTTCTTTATAGGTATTACACCCTAATATATGGTAAGCTACACTCTTTTGAACACTAGTTAAAGCATAGTACAAATAATTAGTCCTAAATCTAGTTTAAGTCCTATGAAGCTACCTCAGGTAGATTTTAAGGGGTGCCTAACACCTTCCCCTTAGAAGAACAAGAACCCTTACCCATAATCTCACTGTTTAGTAGACTAATAAAGAAGATGACCTTTAGTAACTAAATAGATACCCTAGTATACCTTCAACTATTAGGTGGCAACTCTCTTTCATCAACAACAGAGAAATCACAAGTTGAATCTTGTTTTGACTAGTTCAAAATAAGGAGAAACACTTGGCACTGGATTATAAGGACCCTTTCCGTGATAGTTGTTGTATGATGCATCATTGTTACTTCCAGATGAGGAAGTCTTGGAGTTACTTGCCCCTCAATCTCCAACACTTTTAATAGGACCTCCCCTATTAGGGTGGACTCCTTTGACACCTCCTACTCGAGAAGGTTATTGTGGTATGTCCTTCTAAGACTCAGCTTAATAATCAACAAGGCACTCGGCAACTTTTATTGCCTTGATCATCATATTCACCCATTGCCTTTGCACTTCCATGCGGGCATAGGGTTTCAATCATTTTATAAAGGTGAATAACTAGTCCTTCTCCCCCATGTATCGAATGCTTAACATAAGTGTGTACAATTCACGCACATAATCCCTCATTGACATAGTCTGGCGCAACTCTCGGAGTCTTCTGCGCGCACTATACTCGATATTCTCAGGGAAGAACTACAATCGGATAGTCGCCTTCAATTCGTCCCATGTTTGAAAGGTTTCTTCACCAGCCCTGAGGGCCTCATATTTCACTTGCCACCATAGCCTTGGCATCCCCTTGCAAATACATAGCAGCAACTACTACTTTCTTTGCTTCCTATAACTCCCCAACAATATCAAAGTACTATTCGACATCGAAGATGAAGTTCTTAACCTCCTTGGCATCTCGAGCACCGCAGTAGGTTTTTGGTTCAGGATATCTTAATCTTGTGTGGCTAGGGTATGGGGTTCACTACACCTCTACCTAAATTACCACCTCCTCCTAGGAGTAGGCCTTGCAGTGTATCTTGTAAACATAGAACCGACTAGTCAAGTTGTTGATGGCTTGTTGCATCGCAGCCACCGTGGTCGCATCTTCAGTCCTTTGGGATAAGTCATCAGCCGGCTCTTTGTGTAGCACCTCAATCGTGTGCCGATCCCTCTCAGAGTCTCGACTCACATTTGCGATGTCACCTTCGGCCTACCGTATCCTACGGTCCAAGTCGTCAAGCCTTTATTCTATATTGGCCCTCACACCGGGCACAGTATCATTGAGGCATCTCTGTTCTCTCACTGCCTTTTCCAGATCTGCAATGCGGTTTGTATTAGTTTTCTGACCAACCATGATCAACACTAGTATCTATCAGAATGTTTTTCCCTCGCCAATAGCCAACCTAGGGTCTGATATCAACTGTTATGTGGTGCCTTCCTGAGATGTCTTAGGAGGGCAGCGAGGCAAAACAACCGACTTTTGTATGATTACTTTTTGCCAAATGAAGGCCCCCCCGCACGCTAGACTAGATAGTCAGTGTCGTGAGGGAAAGCCAATATCCAGATCACAATTTGCAATGAGAGAATTGAAAAGATAATTAAATGAAAGCTTGCTTGTATTAACAGAGAACAATGACTACAAGAAAGCCAACATGGTGTCAGGGGGAGGAGACACCAATATAGAGATTTGATTGCTTGCAGAAAACTTCTACGACTATACCCCGCTTATATATATCTTAAAAATAAAAACCTAAGTTACAGGAGTAGATATAAATAGGCAAGAAAATCATAATAAAAATACAAGAAGTAAAGATACACTATATTTACATGAAAAGGGACATATGCTTATACAAAGGAAAAGTTGGTCTAGAGGCCGGCACTTGTATGGGCGACTTCTTTGTCAATAGCTTCAGTTAGTGCGTGCTGCACGCAGGGCATGAGCACGCGGGCATTGGTTGCATGGAGTTTGCTTGTAGGCGCTGGCTGTGGGCACGTGCGTTGCTTGCTGATGGGTGCTTGTAAGCATCGCCCACTGCTGGACACGCGCGGGGGTTATTGGCGGGGCAACATAGACACATACGCATTTATTGCTTGGCACAACCAAGACCATGGGGCCGTCTATGACACTCAGCACTGAGAGGTTTTCCAGGGCAACATGGGGTTCAGCCAAGGGGTCATGGGCAAGGCTGGCAGATTTTGAAGTCGAGTTGTCGTGGATGACAAAGGCTAGCATTGAAGATGTATCAACATTGTAGATACAAGCTGCCACTTTGTTCATGGTAGTTTAGGACTTGTATTCCTATTTATGTATATTCCAAATAGATGATATAATCCTTATTCATATCAGTATTGTATTCTTAATCATAGTTACTGTTATGCGAAGCCTACCTGAGATTCCTTAGAAGGGTGTCGTAAGGCTAAGAAACTGATGTTTGTGCAGTTACTATCCACCAACTGAGGTCCCCTCCTTATGTTAGACGAGACTATCAGTGTCGTACAGGAAAATCAATGTCAAGAACAATTGAGAGAATAGAAAAGCGAATTGAGAATGAAAGAAAGCTTGATTGCATAGATCAAAGCTATTACAGAAAAGCAACAAGTGTCGAGGGGAGAGACACCAGTACAGAGAATTGTTTGGTTGCTAGAAAGTTTGATTGCTTGATCCCTCCTAATAATGTTTAAAAGAAAAATCAAAGTTGTATGACTTGATATAACAAATTTAGAGAGACATAATGAAAATACATAATGTAAAACTACTCTATATTTACAATAGAAATGATTTAGATTCCTACAAAGCATAAGCATGTCTTTTGGCAGCAACCTTGTCTTTAGCATTAGAGTCTGTGCGCGCGGCAATGCCTGCGTGCGCGGCGCTATTGGTATCTGCCTGCGGCTGGGCACTGGCGAGGGCTATCGGTGGGGCGACATAGGCACAGGCGCACTTTTCACTTGGCGCGACCAAGACCACGAGGTCGTCCATGGCGCTAGGCATTGGGAGGCTTGCCAGGACGCTATGAGGCTTGTCCAAGGGGTCATGTGGCATGGCTGGGAAGCCGCCAATGACATTCTCCCCTTCATGAGTTGGAGACGTACTCAGTGCCTTACTTGCAATATAATATTCGATCAGGCTCTTGTAGGCTTGGAGGTTTGTTCCCCTCTCCCAAGTATTCTCCTCTGTATCACAAATTTGCCATTTCACCAGGAACTCTTGGTGATCTTTCCTTGAAGCATGAATTAATCGATCATCGAGAACAGCTTCTACCTGCCTTTTCCTGGTTGATTTAAGGCCTCGAATACTGGGTATTATGAGTTGGCTCCGTGAAGGATCCTCCGTATCTTCCCAAAAAGGTTTCAGAAGGCTAACATGGAAGACTAGATGAATCTTCCACTAGGCTAGGGTTTCCACCCGGTATGCAACTTTCCCAATGCGTTTCTCAATGGACAAGGATACAATTTACTTTTCCAATAGGCGAGGGTCACGGGCCCTTACAAACAAGTATCGCTTTGGGATTTTCACCATCATTTTGTCTCCTACTTGATATTCAACAAAGGGATAATTTTGATCAGTATGCTTTTTCATCCGCTTTTGGGCATTGATAAGATAGCTCTGCACTATCTCCAAATTTTTCTTCCATTCCTTCGAGAAGCTAGCAGCTTCGAGGAGATTTCGATATGTTTTGGGCATTCACAGTGTGTGGGAGTAGCGATTGTTGTCTGGTAACAATTTCAAAAGCATTTTTATTTGTACTAGAGTTCTTTTGTGAATTAAAACACGGTTGAGGAGCATCCAGAAGCTTCACCCAATCCTTCTGCGATCCGGTAACAAAATGATGGAGATATTCCTCCAGCATGACATTAAACCACTCCGTATAGCCATTAGATTGCAGATAGAAACTTGAACTGTGGCTCAACTTGGACGCGAGGCACTTGAAGAGTTGAGTCCAAAAGTTGCTAGTGAAGTGAGAGTCGCGATCACTAATGATGCCTTTCAACAGGCCCCAATATTTGACAATATGAGAGAAGAAAAGTTGAGTTGTATCTTTTGCTGGTATATAATTTGGGGCTGATATAAATGTAGCATATTTGGAAAACCGATCTACCACAACCCAGATAGTTATAAGATCTCCGACTTTGGGTAATCCGATAATAAAATCCAGTGACACGCTTTCCCAAGGCCTCTTTGGAACAGGAAGTGGCTCCAAACGTCCTGCTTGTGTCAAGCGGTCTGACTTGTCTTTCTGGCATACTAGGAAAGTCTTCACATACTGAGCAACATCATCAGCCATTTGAGGCCAAAAATAAGCACGGCACAACAACGCCATGATGCGTTCTTCACCCGGATGACCGGCCCACAAAGTATCATGACATTCCATCAGAAGAGTCCTTTGCAGATCTCCTCCTTTAGGAACATAAATTTGGTCCCCTTTCACCTTCACGAACCCATCTTCCATGTAGAACTGGTGAGTCTTGCCCTGTCCTACCAAAACGACCAAATATTGTGCAGTCAGATCCTTAGTGAGTAGATCATGTATCTAATATTTTATAGTAGTGGCAAATTCGCTCCCCCTTAGGGTGGCGAGTAGTCACACCGATGCTAAATCAGCTCTCCGACTAAGCGCATCAGCAACTTGGTTGGTCTTCCCACTTCGGTACTCCAAGTTAAATTGAAATTTTGCAAGGAGTTCCTGCCACCTGGCATGCCGGCCATTCAGCTTTGGTTGGGTCATGAAATGGATAACAACTGTGTTTTCTATCTTGACCATGAACGGGCAGCAAATAGTGCCTCCAAAGGCATAAGCCATGGACGACAACTAATAAATCTTTTCCATGGGTGGCATAGCGATGTTCTGGATCCTTCAACTTCCGGCTCTCGTGCGCCACTGGATGCCCTTCTTATAGCAAGAATCTCCCTAAAGCATAGTTAGAGGCATCCGTTTGTACTTTGAATAGGTTGGCCAAATCAGGGAGGGCCAATATGGGGCTACTAGACATAGCCGCTTTTAATGCGTTGAAGTCCTCTTCTCACCTGGGACCCCAATCCCAAGGCGTGACCTTCTTTAGGAGTTCTATCAACGTCACTACAATGAAAGAGTAATTTTTCACAAACCGCCGATAAAATTTACATAGGCCAAGGAACGCCCTCAAGGCATGGATATCCTTAGGTGGCGGCCAATCTGTGATAGCCTGAATCTTCTGCTGGTCCATCTTGATACACCCTTCATCGATGACATGTCCAAGGAAGTCAATATGTTTTTTGGTGAAGGACCACTTGGATAACTTCACATATAATTTGTGCTCCCGCAGTCGGGCTAGGACCTTCCGCAGGTGCTCCAAGTGTTCCTCCAGTATTTTGCTATATACAACAATGTTGTCCAAGTAGATTACTACGAATTCATCAATGTACTCTCGAAAGACTTAGTTCATCAGGGTGAAAAATATGGCTGGAGCATTAGTCAAGCCGAGTGGCATGACCAGGAAGTCGTACAACCCATATTTTGTCTAGGTCATCTTGTGTTCATCTCCCAGTCTATTGAACAAGTCTGCCATTAGCGGGATAGGGTACTTGTTCTTCATGGTGTTTTTGTTTAGGGATCGATAATCCACACAGAGCCGAAGGGTGCCATCCTATTTCTTTTGGAAAAGCGCAGGGACCCATAAGGGGACTTAGAGGGCACAATAACCCCGTGTATAGCATTTCCGTCAACTGTCTATGATGCTCGGGGAGTTCAAGTTGTGACATTCTGTAAGGTTCCCGGCACCAACTCAATCTCAGAGTCCACAATGCGCCTCGGTGGGAGTCGCTTGGGTATGTCCTGTGGCATGACTCCCTTAGCAAATCCTTCATAGGTGCAGGAATAGGATCCAAAAAACGTTCAATATCTTCAATACAGATGGTAGCCAGGAACGTAGGTTCGTGTCTTTTGACTGCCTTCTTCAATTGTAAGGCCGAGATGTTCTCCGCGGCCATCTTCATGGTTGTTCATGGGATAATGCAGGGCTTGGCCCCGTTGGCTCCCATCATCAGTAGCATATCCGCATAAGGTACAGGAATGGTTTTGGTTTGCCTCATGAATTCCAAAACAACTATCATCTCGAATCCATCTATGATCACCACGCGCAAGTTGAATTTTCCTTTATAAGGACCCAATTTCACTGGCACTCCTTTCGCTATTCCACCCACTGGCTGAGTGTAACGACCCGCCGGTCGTTTTGAGAGTTAGAACCCCGAACCCCTATTAACTTCTTTCCCCATATCTATTTCTGCTATTATGACTTGCCGGGATGATTGGTTTTGAGTTTCGGAGTGTTTTGGGATACTTAGTCCCTAAATGAGAGCTTAAGTCTTAGAATTTGGACCGTAGTTGGAACTGTATGAAGACGGTTATGGAATGGAATTCCGTCGATTCCGTTAGCTCCGTTGGATGATTTTGGGCTTAGAGGCGTGTCCGGAATGTATTTTAGGGGCCCGTAGCTCATTTAGGCTTGAAATGGCAAAAGTCAAAATTTTGGAATTTTGGACCAGTAGTGAAAGTTTTGATATCAGGATCGGAATCCTATTCCGGAAGTTGGAGTAGGTCTATAGTGTTGAATATGACTTTTGTGCAAAATTTGGAGTCAATCAGACATGGTTTGGTCAGTTTCGTCATAGGTTGTAGAATGTTGAAGTTTCAAGTTCTTAAGATTTGAATTGGAGGGTGATTCGCGATTTTTAGCATTGTTTGATGTGATTTGAGGGATCGACTAAGTTCGTATGATATTTTAGGATTGGTCGGTATATTTAGTTGGGGTTCCAGGGGCCTTAGGCATGTTTCGGATGCTCAACGGGTCAATTTTGGACTTAAGGAGTTGGCAGTTCTTGCTAGTGTTCTGCAGCTGGTTTCCTACATCGTGATCGCGTGAGAAGGCTCGCGATCGCGTAGAGTAATTGGGTGACCAGCTGGGTTATCTCTTCGCATTTGCCAAGAAAGAGACGCGATCGCGTAGGTTCGTCAGGTTATGCATCGCGCACGTGAAGGCTAGACCGCGTTCGCGAAAAAGAAATAAGGCAGGAGTGGAATTGGGGGTTGTTTTTCGCAATCGCGTAAGTCTGAGGAGCTATTTCATAGCATTCACGTAGAGTAAAATAATGGGGCAGCGAAGTTGTTCTTCGCGATCGCGAGGGTGTTTCCGCGATCGTGATTAAGGAAAAATAACTGGGTAGAATTAAAGTTCAAAATCGAGGGTTTTTGGTTCATAACTCAAAATTTGATTGAGAACTAGGTAGAAGGCAAAATTTGGAGAGATTTTCGGAGGAAGTTTTTGGGTAATGATTCCTAACTCCTTTATGGTTATATTCCACTAATCTATGGTTGATTTCATCATTTAATTTCGGATTTTGGGGTTGGAATTGGGAAAAATTTGGAAGAACTTCTTCAACAAAGATTTCAAGTTTTGAAAGGGGATTTGTGGTCGGATTTGAGTAATTTTTATATGGTTAGACTCGTGAGTGAATGGGTGTTCGTATTTTGTGACTTTTACCCAATTTCGAGATGAGTCTATTATGGTTGTATTTATGATATGTAATTTCTTTTGGCTAGATTTGGGCCATTCGGAGCCGGATATTCATGGGAAAGGCATTGTGACCGATTGATTGAGCTTGGTTCGAGGTAAATGGCTTGCCTAACTTTGTGTGGGGGAACTCCCCATAGGATTTGTACTGTTTTTGATATATGAGCGCCGTGTACGTGAGGTGACGAGTACGTACACGGGTTAGTTGTGGAAAACCCGATTTTTCTTACTGAGCAGCAACCTGTTTTCCTTTTATTTTGAGTTATACCATTTTTATGAGTATTAATCTATTTTCATTCTTAATTGAGTTATTCCAATATGTGCAGCTATCCTGTTTAGTCTAATACAACATGTCTACGTGTCTTAATTGCTTGTTTGAACTCTGTGCAGCATGCTTAGTGAATTTCCTACTTTTTTCTTGACTGGTGCTTAGTCTAAATCATAAGATTTCGTGATGTAGTTGTATTTCTATTGTTTGCGCTGCATATTTACTTTGAAACTACGGAACGGTATTCCAGGAGATCCTCATGTACTATATATTTACTTTGGGACTACGAAACGGTATTCCGGGAGATTCTCATGTACTGCACATTTACGTTTGTGACTACGAAATGGTATTCCGGGAGATCCCCCTGTACTGCACATTTCCTTTTGGGACTACGAGATGGTATCTCGGGAGATCCCCTATTGTTTTCTCTGTGTACTGAGTTGTTGTCTTCTATGATTTCATTCTTGTTAACTTTCAGTATTTATTTTACAACGGTGTTTTATTCTGTCTTGTTTTATTATATATATATGCCAGTAGGTCCCTGACCTGGCCTCATCACTACTCGACCGAGGTTAGGCTTGGCACTTACTGGGTACCGATTGTGGTGTACTCATGCTACTCTTCTGTACATATTTTTCGTGTGCAGATCCAGGTGCTCCTTATCAGCAGCACTATCAGTGAGCTGGGACAGCTTTGGAGGCTTCAAGGTATATCTGCCGCGTCCGCAGACCTCAGAGTCCCCTTCTACACTTTCTCATGTCCATTATCTTCTGTATTTTTACTTTGTCAGACTCTGATGTATACGGACACTAGATTTTCCTTCTATAGTTTGTGATTCACGTTGTTCCGGTTTTTGGGATTGTTGTGTATTTTTGAACAGTTAGTTGTTAAAATTATGTTTTCATTTCATTATTCCGCAAATGTTAGGCTTACTTAATCATAGAGACTAGGTGTCATCACGACATCATACGAAGGGGAAACTCGGGTCGTGACAAGTTGGTATCAGAGCTATAGGTTCGTAGATGTCGTGAGTCACAAGCCGGTTCATTAGAGTCTCGCGAATCGGTACGGAGATGTATGTACTTATCTTCGGGAGGCTATGGAACTGTTAGGAAAATTTTACTACTTTGATTCCTTGTCGGGCGAAAATTGTTGACTTCAAAGATTCTAAACTTCTGTATTCTATTCTCTCACAGATGGTGAGGACACGTACAAGCGGATCTGATGAATAGGCACGCGCGTCCCCTACTAGAGCCGCTAGAGGCCGGGGCCAGGGTAGAGATCGAGGACGTCCACGTGGTGTAGCCAAAGCACCCACATGAGCTGCTACAAAAGAAGGGCCCCGGTAGCTCTAGCTGGAGGGCAGACACCTGAGGTACCTGTTTCTGCACTATCCCTCCAGGAGACTCTAGCCCAGTTTTTGAGCATGTTCAGTACATTCGCTCATGCTGGATTGATTCCACTAGCTCCTGCCACATCTCAGGCCGGGGGAAGAGCACAGACTCCCATCATCGGTACTCCAGAGTAGCGGGTCCAGGTCAACTAGGTTCCAAAGATTGTACCAATACAGCCGGTAGCTCCAGTTCAGCCCGAGGTTAGGGAAGTAGTTTCTGAGGTGGAGCAGCTCAGACTTGAGAGGTACAAAAAGTACCACCGACCTACCTTCAGCGGATTGGCTACAGATGATGCTCAGGGTTTTCTGGAGAAGTGTCATCATATTCTTCGTACTATGGGTGTAGCGGAGACGAGCGGGGTTTCTTTTACTACATCCAGCTTAAAGGAGCAGCCTATCAGTGATGGCGTGCTTATGAGTTGAGTAGTCCGGCTGAGGCAGCTTCACTTACATGGACTCAGTTCTCGAACATGTTTTTGAGAGAGTATGTCCCTCAGAGCCTCAGGGACTCATCGCATGCGGAGTTTGAGCAGCTGTGCTAGGGGTCTATGACTGGGTCAGAGTATGCAGTTCACTTCAGTGATTTGGCCCGACATGCACCGGCCATGGTTGCTACAGTTCGAGAGAGGGTTCGACGGTTTATTGAGGGACACCACCCCAACATCCGGATTAGTATGGCCAGGGAGTTGGAGATGGATATTTCTTATCAGCAGGTTGTGAGTATCGCCAGGAGATTGGAGAGCATGCTTACCCCGGATAGAGAAGAGAGGGAGGCCAAGAGGTCTCGAGAGACTGGTTCTTATTCTGGTACTCATGCCCCAGCAGCTCGCCATGGTAGGGGTTATGTGAGTCGCCCCGCCCATTCAGCTCTTCCAACCGCCAGTGGTATTCCGGTCCTTTCTAGGCCCCAGGAGCCTTATTATGCACTGCCAGTATCTAGTGTGCCTCCTGCATGGGGTGTTCCTAGCGGCCAGTCCAGCAAACCTGGCCCGAGCCAGCCACAGCAGCCACACCCTCCCAAAGCTTGTTTTGAGTGTGGTGACACTCGCCATATGGTGAGGGATTTCCCCAGATTTAGGAGGGGTGCACCTCCACAGACCTCTCAGCCACATCGTACTCCACCGGGTCCTCAGGCTATGATTACAGCACCAGCTGCCACCTAACCTACTCAGCCAGCCCGAGGTAGAGGTCGGGGAGGTAGAGGTCGCCCTAGAGGGGGGAGGCCAGGCCAGATATTATGCTCTTCCTGCTCATACAGAGGCGGTCGCTTCTGATTCTGTCAATACAGGTATTGTTCCAGTCTGTCATATAGATGCGTCGGTATTATTTGACCCAGGCTCTACATATTCCTATGTGTCCTCTTATTTAGCCCCGTATTTGGGTATATCATGGGATTCTTTGAATTCCCATGTTTATGTGTCTACTCCTGTGGGAGATTTTCTTGTTGTGGACCGCGTGTATCGGTCGTGTTTGATTGCTCTTAGTGGTTTTGAGACCAGAGCCGATTTATTATTGCTCAGCATGCTGGACTTTGATATTATATTAGGCATGGACTGGTTGTCGCCCCATTATGTTATTCTTGATTGTCACGCTAAAACTGTGACGCTGGCTATGCCAGGTTTGCCACGATTAGAGTGGAGAGGTACCTTAGAGTATACTCCCAGCAGAGTTATTTCATTTCTTAAAGCTTAACAAATGGTTGAGAAGGGGTGTGACGCGTATCTAGCTTATGTGAGAGATGTCAGTATTGATACCCCTATAGTTGAGTGAGTTCTAGTAGTAAGGGAATTTCCAGATGTTTTCCCAACTGATCTTCCGGGCATGACGCCCGACAGAGATATTAATTTTGGCATTGATTTGTTGTCGGGCACCCAACCCATATCTATTCCTCCATATCGTATGGCTCCTCCTGAATTGAAGGAGCAGTTACAGGAATTGCTTGATAAGGGCTTCATCCAGCCCAGTGTGTCACCTTGGGTACTCCTGTCTTATTTGTGAAGAAGAATGATAGTTCTATGCGGATGTGTATTGATTACCGCCAGTTGAACAAAGTCACAATGAAGAACATGTATCAATTGCCTCGTATTGATGACTTATTTGATCAGTTGCAGGGTGCTAGAGTGTTTTCCAAGATTGATTTACGTTTCATCTATCATCAGTTGAAGATTCGAAAGCCATATATCCCAAAGACTGCCTTCCGGACTCAATATGGTCACTACGAGTTCCTTGTGATGTCTTTTGGGCTGACCAATGTCCCAGTAGCTTTTATGCACTTGATGCATAGTGTGTTCCGGTCTTATCTTCATTCATTCGTCATTGTGTTTATTGACAACATTCTAGTATACTCCTGGACTCAGGAAGATCATGAGAAGCACCTAAGGACTGCACTTCAGACCTTGAGAGAAAAGAAGTTATATGCAAAATTTTCAAAGTGTGAGTTTTGGCTAGACTCAATGGCATTCTTGGGTCATATAGTATCGAGTGGGGGGATCCAGGTGGATCCGAAGAAGATTGAAGCAGTGCAGAGTTGTCCCAGACCATCCTCAGCTATAAAGATCTGGAGTTTTCTTGGTTTGGCGGGGTATTACCATCGTTTTGTAAAGGGATTCTCATCTATTGCAGCACCTATGACCAGGCTGACCCAGAAGGGTGCTCTGTTCAAGTGGGCAGAGGAATGTGAGGAGAGCTTTCAGAAGCTCAAGACAGCTTTGACTACAGCCCCAGTATTGGTATTACCTACAGGTTCGGGGTTTTATACTGTATATTGTGATGCATCACGGACTGGTCTCGGCGCGGTGCTGATGCAGGACCGTAGGGTAATTTCCTACGCGTCCAGACAACTGAAGGTGCATGAAAAGAATTATCCTGTCCACGACCTTGAGTTAGTAGCTATTGTATATTCCCTAAAGATTTGCCGCCATTATTTGTACGGTGTTCCTTATGAGATTTACACCGATCACCGGAGTCTGCGGCATCTGTTCAAGCAAAAGGATCTTAATTTGCGTCAGAGGAGGTGGTTGGAGCTGTTTAAGGATTATGATATCACCATTTGGTACCACCCTGGGAAGGCCAATGGGGTGGCCGATGATTTGAGTCATCGGGCAGAGAGTTTGGGGAGCTTAGCATATCTACCAGCAGCAGAGAGGCCCATGGAGTTGGATGTTCAGGCCTTAGCCAGCCAGTTTGTGAGATTGGATATTTCTGAGCCGAGTTGAGTATTGGATTATGTGGTCTCTCGGTCTTCCCTTTATGATCGTATCAGGGAGTGTCAGTATGATGACCCCCATTTGCTTGTCCTTAAGGACGCGGTCCAGCACGGTGATGCTAAAGAGGTCACTATTGGAGATGATGGTGCATTGAGGATGCAGGGCAGGCTATGTGTGCCCAATGTAGATTGTTTACGTGATTTGATTCTTCAGGAGGCTCACAACTCGCGGTACTCCATTCATCCGGGTGCCGCGAAGACGTATCAAGACCTGAGGCAGTATTATTGGTGGAGGAAGATGAATAAATACATAGTAGAGTATGTGTCTAGAAGTCTAAAGTGCCAGCAGGTAAAGTATGAGCATCAATGACCGGGTGGGTTACTTCAGAAGATAGAGATTCCGGAGTGGAAATAGGAGCGAATCACTATGGACTTCATTGTTGGTCTCCCATGGACTCAACGGAAGTTTGATGCAGTTTGGGTGATTGTGGACATGCTGATCAAGTCAGCTCATTTCATTCCTTTGATGACTACCTATTCTTCCGAGCAGCTAGCTCGAATATAAATCCGTGAAATCATCAGGCTTCATGGCGTACCGGTATCTATTATCTCTGACCGGGGTACGCAGTTTACATCACAGTTCTGGAGAGCTGTACAGCATGAGTTGGGTACTCGGGTTGAGTTGAGCACAACATTTCACCCTCAGACAGACGGGTAGTCCGAGCGCACTATTCATATATTAGAGGATATGCTCCGTGCGTGTGTGATAGATTTTGGGGGTGCTTGGGACCAGTTCTTGCCACTTGCGGAGTTTGCTTAAAACAACAGTTATCAGTCTAGCATTCAGAGGGCACCATATGAGGCTCTGTATGGTAGGCAGTGTCGGTCTCCAGTGGGTTGGTTCGAGCCGGGCGAGACTAGATTATTGGGTACGGACTTGGTTTAGGATGCCTTGGAAAAGGTTAAGGTGATTCAGGATAGACTTCGCACAGCCCAGCCCAGATAGAAGAGTTACGCGGACCGAAAGGTTCGCGATGTTACATTCATGGTTGGAGAGCGGGTCTTGCTCCGAGTTTCGCCTATGAAGGGCGTTATGAGATTCGGAAAGAAGGGCAAGCTGAGCCCAAGGTTCATTGGTCTTTTTGAGGTAATGCGGCGTGTTAGGGAGGTTGCTTATGAGCTTGCCTTACTTCCCAGCCTAGCAGGAGTCCATCCGGTATTTCATGTTTCGATGCTCCGGAAGTATCACGGTGATCCGGCTCACGTATTAGATTTCATATCAGTCCAATTGGACAAGGATCTATCTTATGTTGAAGAGCCAGTGGCTATTTTAGACAGGCAGGCCAGAAAGCTAAGGTCAAAGAACATTGCTTCCGTGAAGGTTCGGTGGAGGGGATAGTCAGTCGAGGAGGCGACTTGGGAGACCGAGCAGGATATGCGCAGCCGTTATCCTCATCTTTTTACAACTTCAGGTATATCTCTATGCTCTTTCAAGGACGAACGATGTTTTAAGAGGGGGAGGATGTAACAACACGACCGGTCATTTTGAGAGTTAGAGCCCCGAACCCTATTAACTGCTTTCCCCATATCTATTTCTGCTATTGTGACTTGCTGGGATGATTGGTTTTAAGTTTCGGAGTATTTTGGGACACTTAGTCCCTAAATGAGAGCTTAAGTCTTAGAATTTGGACCGTAGTTGAAACTGTATGAATTCTGTCAATTTCGTTAGCTCCGTTGGGTAATTTTGGGCTTAGGGGCATGTCCGGAATGTATTTTGGGGGCCCGTAGCTCATTTAGGCTTGCAACAGTGAAAGTCGAATTTTTGGAGTTTTGGACCGATAGTGGAAATTTTGATATCGGGGTCGGAATCCGATTTCGTAAGTTGGAGTAGGTCCGTAGTGCTGAATATGACTTGTGTGCAAAATTTGGGGTCAATCGGACGTGGTTTGGTCGGTTTCGGCATCAGTTGTAGAATGTTGAAGTTTCAAGTTCTTAAGATTTGAATTGGAGGGTGATTCGCGATTTTTATCGTTGTTTGATGCGATTTGAGGGCTCGAATAAGTTCATATGGTATTTTAGGATTGGTCATTATGTTTGGTTGGGGTCCTGGGGGCCTCGGGCGTATTTCGGATGCTCAACGGGTCATTTTTGGACTTAAGGAGTTGGCAGTTCTTGCTAGTGTTCTGCAGCTGGTTTCCTACATCGTGATCGCGTGAGAAGGCTCGCGATCACGTAGAGTAATTGGGTGACCAGCTGGGTTATCTCTTCGCGTTCGCTAAGAAAGGGACGCGATCGCGTAGGTTCGTCAGGTTATGCATCGTGCACGCGAAGGCTAGACCGCGTTTGCGAAGAAGAAATAAGGCAGGAGTGGAATTGGGGGTTGTTCTTCGCGATCGCGTGAGGTCAATCGCTTTCGCGTAAGTCTGAGGAGCTATTTCATCGCATTTGCATGGAGAGTTAAGCGTTCGCGTAGAGTAAAATAATGGGGCGGCGAAGTTGTTCTTCGCGATCGTGAGGGTGTTTCTGCGATCGCGATTAAGGAAAAATATCTGAGCAGAATTAAAAGTTCAAAATCGAGGGTTTTTGGTTCATAACTCAAAATTTGATTGAGAGCTCGGTAGAAGGCGAAATTTGGAGAGATTTTCGGAGAAAGTTTTTGGGTAATGATTCCTAACTCCTTTATGGTTATATTCCACTAATCTATGGTTGATTTAATCATTTAATTTCGGATTTTGGGGTTGAAATTGGGAAAATATTTGAAGAACTTCTTCAACAAAGCTTTCGAGTTTTGAAAGGGGATTTGTGGTCGGATTTGAGTAGTTTTTATATGGTTAGACTCGTGAGTGAATGGGTGTTTGTATTTTATGACTTTTATCCGATTCTGAGCGTGGCCCCCACGGGCGATTTTTGAGTTAATTTCAAAATTTTTGTTAAAGTGGTGATTTCATTAATTAGATGAGTCTATTATGGTTGTATTTATGATATCTAATTGCTTTAAGCTAGATTTGGGCCATTCGGAGCCGGATATTCGTGGGAAAGGCATTGTGACCGATTGATTGAGCTTGGTTCGAGGTAAGTGGCTTGTCTAACTTTGTGTGGGGGGTCTCCCCGTAGGATTTATAGTGTTTTTGATATATGATTGTCATGTACGTGAGATGACGAGTACGTATACAGGCTAGTTGTGGAAAATCCCGATTTTTCTTACTGAGCAGCAATCTGTTTTCTTTTGTCTTTGCAGCTCCATACGGGCATAAGGTTTCAAACATTCCAGGAATGTGGAGATTTTGTCTTTGTCCCCCATACCCCGTATGTTCAGCATGAGTGCGGAGACTTCTCGTACGTAATCTCGCTCTGACTAGGTCTGGCGGAGCTCCCATAGCTCTCTCCGCGCATTGTACTCAATGCTTTGGGGGAAGAACTGTAGGTGTATGGTTGCCTTCAATTCTGCCCATGTCTCGAGAGTATCTTCACCAGCCCTGATGGCTTCGTATTTCACCCACCACCAGAGTTTAGCATCCCCCTGAAGATACATGGTAGCAGTTGCTACCTTTTTTTCTTCTTTTAACACCCCCACGATGTCACGCCCCAAAATCGAGGAGCGCGACCGGCGCTCAACCGAGTGAACCCAGCCGAGCAAGCCTATTAGATTTTCTTCTACCCAAACTCATTCATGAATAAAGAGAATATATATGTTTTCGTTAATCAACCAATAAAGTGATCATGTTGCAATACCATTTTCTTACCATCAGTTACTTTATTTTAAAGTGTCAATTCCAAACACATTTTTTATAATCTGAAGTGGAAATATTAATACAAGCACAACACACGAGTTTGACTTCCCCATCACCATTATAAAACCCATACTATGTCTACGGAGCCTCTATAGATAAAGATGAGTACAATGATAATGTCGGCGATAAGGCCTTGGCTATACCTCAAACAGAATACACAAAAAACAAAAGATACATGACCCCGGGATGAAGTGGGGCTCACCAAGTCAGCTGGGAAGAAGGTATGATGATATCACTGATCAATATCTCCTGCTGTGGAACCACCTGCATCCATTTAAAGATGCAGCGCCCCCGGCAAAAAGGGATGTTAGTACCGTCGAATAGTACTAGTATGAAAACTAAACACTAATTTAAGAATTCAGAAATACAAGATGAATATAATGAACCAGTGCAGCAATAGAGTGATATAGATAACCGTTTAAACCATAGCAAGCTTATTAAAAGCTATCAATAACATTTATAGGATTTAAGATGAGATCCTCTATAACTATCTTCACACAAAGCGACCCCGCCGCCTCACCCGATATATGTAGGTGGAGGTGTACGTACAATACCACAACTCTAATCAAGCGGCCCTGCTGCCTCACCCCAATGTATGCGGGTGGATGTATAACCACAGTACCAAGAACCTACACAAAGCCCCAATGTATGCGGGTGAAAATGCATCAACGATACCAATACCAACACAAAGCGACTATGGCCCCTCACCCCAATGTATGCGGGTGGTGGTGCCACAACAATACCAAAACTATACACAAAACGGTCGTACCGCCTCACCCCAATGTAAGCGGGTGGAAGTGCAGTCCCACAATACCATAATCCCTACACAAAGCGGTCATGCCACCTCACCCCAATATATATGTGGGTGGAGGTGTATCACAAACATAATCTCTATACTATAATCCCCACACAAAGAGGTCATGCCGCCTCACCCCAATGTATGCGGGTGGAGGTGTATCACAATCACAATCTCTACACAACTTGGCATAATAACGTTCACATAAATCACGACTAGATATTATAACATGTGGATACATAATCCATAGTTTGGGACACATCCTCAATTTATAATGCAATATGATAAGAGCATTTGAAACATGAATTGAACATATATCTTCATCACAAAACATATCGGAATACTCCATTTATAATCAACATCTCAGAACTTACAAGGATATAGGGAATTCTAATTCTTAATGAAGAGTTTAGCCAACATACCTCAATTGAGCTTCCTTAAACTCTAAAACATTCCGGAGTTCTTAGCAACTGCAATCTATTTTAGAAATATAACAAATTGAACCAAATTTAGGAAGATGATTATGGTTCTAGCTCGTTTGAGCATTTTATCAAACACTAGGTGTGCATTAATGTTTCAAGGCCTTTTTATGGAGGATTCCATCATCCCACAACCCAATCTTTACCATTCTTATCTCAACAATCTTCCTACACCATTTGATAACACATGCATATAAGATAAACAACTCTCATGCCCAAAAATTATCTTGCTAATTACCAATTTTCAGAAAATTTTAAAATTAGGGTTTAGGGTGTAGAATCTTACCTCTAGGATGAAGACCTAGTGAGCTTCCCTTCTTAATCTTCCAAAACTTGAGCAAGAATTGAAGAACAATTATTGAAGAACACATTCTCACTCTAGGGCACCCTCTCACTCTAAAATGTCAGATTATAGTTCAAAAATGACCCAAAGAGTGTTTTTAACGATGTAGGGTCGGGGTTTAAAAACCCAAAAATAGAGCTTCGGAATGGTTCTGCGGTCGCCTAGTAGTTATGCGGACCGCATAATTGCTAACAAAATGATCAAAAATTTGTCTATGTATGCGGTTACTATGCAGCCCCCATAACTGTTATGAATTCGCATAATGCACCGCATAACAATTATGCAGTCGCATAGTCGACTGCATAGCTGCTGCCAGATTTGGCCCTCTCCTTCTCACTTCTTCGGCCATTATGTGGCCCGTAGAGTGATTATGCGGTCGCATAATGGACCGCATAAACGCGCTTTTCTGCCAAAAAGTTTTCTTTACTTTTCGGTACATTGTTCAACCCAAAAAGTCCGAGCCACGGCTTGCAAGCTCGCCGCGAAGAATTTCTTTAATCCTCAATACGTAAACCTAGTCTGGCACCATGAAATATTATTTTTTTACAAATTTTATCGGGCTTTACACTTAAGTACTTTGAAATTTTCCGGGGTGTTATATTCTCCCCCGCTTAGGATCATTCGTCCTCGAATGAGGGTAAAAATCTGTTATTAGCATCTTATGCAACTCAGTTTTCATACCACACACCAGTAGCCCCAAATTTGACTAACTCCCTAAATTTCCAAAACTTTCGCCAGAGTTTCCCTTGTAACTAGGCCTATCCACCTGCCAGAGAGCCCCAGAAACACATCCTAACAGCACATACATAATCCAACGACGTAACATAATACAAAATAACACCAACTGTGGCCTCACAAGCAATTATATTACCAGAACGGAACACCCTTAAAATCAAATGTACAAATCATACATAATTCATAGAAAGCAACTCTTAGAATTTTTCATAGATCACAACTTTATAACTAGGTCATTCAAACAAATAAGGATACTTTTTCTTCATTTCTTCCTCGGCCTCCCAAGTAGCCTCTTCAACCTGTTGGTTTTGCCATAGCACTTTTACGGATGTAATTTCTTTATTTCTCAACTTTTGGACTTGCCTATCAAGAGTGGCAATTGGAATTTCTTCATAAGTCAATTTCTCATTTACCTCAATAGTCTCAACCGGAACAATGAGTGTCGAATCACCAACTACTTTCTTCACCATAGACGCATAACACACCGAGTGTACAAATGACATCTCAGGTGGTAATTCAAGCTTGTATGCCACCTCACCGATCCTCTGAATGATTTTGTACGGTGTGACATACCTCGGACTCAATTTCCCTTTCTTACCAAATCGCATTACACCCTTCATGGGGGAAACTTTCAAGAATACCCAATCATCTTCTTTGAACTCCAAATCCCTATGACAAACATCCTAATAGGATTTCTGACGACTCTGAGCAGTTTTCAACCGCTCCTTAATGATTTTAACTTTTTCCATAGCCTGATGCACAAGGTCTGGCTCTATCAAATCTGCTTCCCCAATTTCGAACCACCCAATGGGAGATCTACATCTCCTACCATATAAAGCCTCGAACGGTGCCATTTGAATGCTAGCATGATAGCTATTATTGTATGCAAATTCTATGAATAGTAAATGATCATCCCAGCTACCTTTGAAGTCTAAAACACAAGCGCGCAACATATCCTCAAACGTCTGAATAGTCCGCTCTGCCTGCCCGTCAGTCTACGGGTGAAAGGTTGTACTAAGATTCACCTGAGTACCCAAACCTTGCTGAAATTTCTTCCAAAAATTAGCAGTGAATTGTGCTCCCCGATCAGAAATGATGGAAACTGAGGTGCCATGCAACCTGACTATTTCTTTGATATATAACTGAGCATACTACTCCACTGTGTCGGTAAACTTAACCGGCAAAAGTGTGCTGATTTCGTGAGTCGATCCATAATCACCCAAATTGAGTCAAACTTGCACGGAGTGCGCGGTAATCCTACCACAAAGTCCACATTAATCATTTCCCACTTCCACATTGGAATTTCTATGTTCTGTGCCAACCCACCGGGCCTTTGGTGTTCGGCCTTCACTTGCTGACAATTTGGACATCTTGCCACAAAATCTGCCATATTTCTCTTCATATCATTCCACCAATAGACTTCCTTAAGATCATGATACATTTTTGTAGAACGTGGGTGCACAGAATACCTTGAAGTGTGAGCTTCAGTCATGATTCTTTCCCGGAGACCATCCACATTTGGAACACAGAGTCGCCCTTGGTACCTTAGTGTACCATCATCCATGCCAAGAGAAAAGGCCATGGTCTTATGTTTATGGATCCCCTCTTTCAACTGCACCAACAATGGATCATTGTATTGCTTCTCTTTGACTTCCACAACAAGCGATGATTCCGCCCTATTTTTCACAACTACCCCACCTTCACTAGAGTCTGCAAGACGAACTTCCAAACTAGACTATCGGTGAACTTCCTTGGCTAATGGCCTCTGATATGCCTCCAAGTAATCCAAACTACCCATATATTTCCGGCTAAGAGCATCAGCCACAACATTGGCCTCTCCCGGATGATATAGAATATCAATGTCGCAGTCCTTGAGTAACTCAAGCCATCTTCTCTGCCTCAGATTCAATTCCTTCTGCTTAAAAATATATTGAAGGCTCTTATGGTCCGTGAATATATCAACATGGACCCCATATAAATAATGTTGCCAAATTTTCAATGCAAATACTACTGCCGCAAGTTCTAAATCATGTGTTGGATAGTTCTTCTCATGATTCTTTAGTTGCCTAGAAGCATAAGCTATTACCTTCCCATGTTGCATTAATATACACCCAAGCCCTATTCTTGAAGCATCACAATATACCATAAATCCATCTATACCCTCTGGTAGAGTCAACACCGGCGCCGTAGTCAATCTTGCTTTCAATTCCTGGAAACTCTTTTCACAAGCATGTGACCATTGGAACTTAATTACCTTCTGCGTCAATTTAGTCAATGGAGAGGCAAGAGTAGAAAACCCCTTCACAAACTTTATGTAATATCCAGCTAAGCCTAAGAAACTGCAAATCTCTGTTGGAGTTGTAGGCCTTGGCCAATTCTTCACATTCGCGATTTTCAGAGGATCAACTTTGATCCCCTCACTAAAGACAACATGACCCAAGAATGTGACAGACTCGAGCCAAAATTCACATTTCAAAAATTTTGCATACAACTGGTGTTGATACAGAGTCTGCACCACTGCCCTGAGGTGATCAACATGGTCATCTCGATTGCGTGAATATACAAGAATATTGTCAATAAACACTATCACAAAAAATCAAGGAATGACTTGAAAACGCGATTCATAAGATCCATGAAGGCTATTGGGGCATTTGTTAGCCCGAAATACATCACCAGAAATTCAAAATGACCATACCGAGTTCTAAAAGCTATTTTCAGAATATTCCGCTCCCTGATCTTCAATTGGTGATACCCGAATCTTAAATCAATCTTGCAGAGGTACCTGACACCTTGCAATTGATCAAACAAGTCACATATCCTTGGCATGGGTACTTATTCTTGATTGTGACCTTATTAAGTTGCCGATAGTCAATACACATTCTCAGTGACCCATCTTTCTTTCTTACAAAAAGGACCGGTGCTCCACAAGGCGAAACACTTGGTCGAATAAAACCCTTTTCTAACAAATCTCTCAATTGTTCCTTTAGCTCTTTCAATTCTGCAAGTGCCATTCTGTAGGGTGGAATGGATATAGGATGTGTGTCTGGCATTACATCAATCCCAAAATCAATCTCCTTGTTTGGTGGGATCCCAGGGAGTTCATCCAGAAATACTCCCGGAAATTCATTCACAACAGGCACGGACTCAAGTGTAGGTGCCTCAGCATCGGTGTCTGTAACCCGGACCAAATGGTAAATACATCCCTTGTTGATCATCTTTGTGGCCTTAAGGTAGGAAATAAACCTACCATTTGACACCACATCATCACCCTTCCACTCAATAACTGGCTCATTTGGAAATTTGAACCTAACAGTTATGGTTCGGCAATCAAGCTGGGCAAAATATGAATAAATCCAATCCATCCCCATTATCACATCAAAATTGACCATTCTCAATTCAATAAGATCAGCCACGGTGTCTCGGCCACGCAATGTGACAACACAATCCCTATAAACCCGCGCGGGCAAAATAAACTCACCAACTGGAGTAGATACAGAGAACGACTCATAAAGTTGTTCTGGTTCTATCCCGAATTCCATAGCAACATAAGGTGTGACATATGACAAAGTGGAAACGGGATCAATAAGAGCATATACATCATGAGATTGGACAGTCAATATACTTGTGACAACATATGGAGAAGCCTCTGATTCTCGACGTCTCCACATAGCATAAAATCTACTGGGTCCTCCCGAATTCTGTGCACCACCCCTAGCTACACCACGCCCTATGGGTGCTGGGGTGCCTCGAGTTGGAGGTGTTGTGGATGTAGTAGCTACAAAATTAGGTGGTTGTGCCGCACCTCTGCCCATATTTCGGCGGGATGAGCGGCAATCTCTATGAATGTGACCCCTCAAACCACACCCATATCATACTGGTAGGTCCATGAAACATGACCCAAAGTGCATCCTCCCACACTTAGGTCATGGAAGCCTCCGCTGCTGAAACCTTCTGTTGGGCCGACCCTACTGGTGGGGTCCCCTGTTGCCCTGACTGGGTTCAGATGTTTGTGCACCCATTGAAGACTGGGCGAAGATTGGGATGGTCCTGATGACGCTCCCCTGAATGCCGACCTACCACCACTACCACCGGAAGAACCACCAAAGTTGCCCACGGATCGGGCCTTGCTACTACTCTGACGCTCCATTCTACTTTTCAATTTGCGGGTCTCTTTGGCTTGAGCAAATGCCACCATCTTACCATAGTTCATATCGGAATTTAAGGCAGTTGTAAAGGCCTCATTGATAACCAAGGGACTAAGGCCCTGTACAAACCGGCGTACTCTAGCCTCCATAGTGGGAAACATGTGAATAGCATACTTGGACAGGCGCGCAAACTCCATATGGTACTCCCACATATTCATACTACCCTGCTTCAGTTTTTCAAACTCAGCGGCACGAGCTGCCTTAGTTTTGGCAGGCAAGAAATGATCCATAAAGGCATCTGTGAACTCACCCACTTTGCCGAGGGCTTCCCTCCTCACATGATTTCTCCCACAACTCAAACCAAGAATAGGCCACCCCTTTCAGGCGGTAGGAGGCCAACTCTACTCCTTCCGTCTCTGTAGCATGCATAACCCGAAGAGTTTTGTACATCTCATCAATGAAGTCCTGGGGTCCTCCTCGGGATCAGTACCCATAAACACCGGAGGATCTAACTAAAGAAACTTGATCACCTTGGAACTAGCAGATTCCCCTGGATGACTGGAAGAAGTAGGCCCAATACTCGATCTTTGGGCCTAAGAAGCCACTATCTGTGTCAACATTTGTATGGCTCCCCTAATATCAATATCAGACACACCAGAATCGGAAGCTGGAGCTGGAGCTGGAGCTGGAACTGGAATATCAGTTGGAGGAACCGTTGCACCTTCTGTAGGTGTAGGGATAGGTGTGGTCTGATCAGTTGTATCCTGGGGTGACATTGGCTCTTTGGCCAGTTCTTGCCTTCTTCTTAGGTGTCATGTACTGAAAATTAGAGCAATGCAGGAGTTAAAGGAGGTACAATCTTACAACCATCTTTATCGCACGATCAAGAACATGGATGAAGGGTATTATTCCTAAATGCCCATGTAGCATCCTAATTATAGATGTGGTCGACAACACACCGATAATAAGGACTCTACTAGACACGGCTCCGAGACATCCTAGGATACTTTAAAACCTTAGGCTCTGATACCAAGTTTGTCACGCCCCAAAACCGAGGAGCGCGACCGACGCTCAACCGAGTGAACCCAACCGAGCAAGCCTATTAGATTTCCTTCTACCAAAACTCATTCATGAATAAAGAGAATATATATGTTTTCGTTAATCAACCAATAAAGTGATCATGTTGCAATACCAATTTCTTACCATCAGTTACATTATTTTAAAGTCTCAATTCCAAACACATTTTTCATAATCTGAAGTGGAAATAGTAATTCAAGCACAATACACGAGTTTGACTTCCCCGACACCATTATACAACCCACACTATGTCTACAGAGCTTCTATAGATAAAGATGAGTGCAATGATAATGTCGACGATAAGGCTCTGGCTATACCTCAAACAAAATACACAAAAAATAAAAGATACATGACCCCGGGATGAAGTGGGGCTCACCAAGTTAGCTGAGAAGAAGGTGTGTTGCTATCACTGATCAATATCTCCTGCTGTGGAACCACCTGCACCCATTTAAAGATGCAGCGCCCCCGACAAAAAAGGACGTTAGTACCGTCGAATAGTACTAGTATGAAAACTAAACACTAATTTTAGAATTCAGAAATAGAAGATGAATATAATGAACCATTGCAGCTATAGAATGATATAGATAACCGTTTAAACTATAGCAAACTTATTAAAAGCTATCAATAACATTTATAGGATTTAAGATGAGATCCTCTGTAACTATCTTCACACAAAGTGGCCCCGCCGCCTCACTCGATGTATGCAGGTGGAGGTGTACGTACAATACCATAACTCTCATCAAGCGGCCCTGCTGCCTCACCCCAATGTATGCTGGTGGATGTATAACCACAGTACCAAGAACCTACACAAAGTGGCTATGCCGCCTCATCCCAATGTATGCGGGTGGAAATGCATCAACGATACTAATACCAACACAAAGCGACTATGCCGCCTCACCCCAATGTATGCAGGTGGTTGTGCCACAACAATACCAAAACTATACACAAAGCGGTCGTACCGCCTCACCCCAATGTAAGCGGGTGGAGGTGCAGTCCCACAATACCATAATCCCTACACAAAGCGGTCATGCCGCCTCACCCTAATATATATACGGGTAGAGGTGTATCACAATCATAATCTCTATACCATAGTCCCCACACAAAGAGGTCATGCCTCACCCCAATGTATGCGGGTGGAGGTGTATCACAATCACAATCTCTAGACAGCTTGGCATAATAACGTTCACATAAATCACGACTAGAAATTATAACATGTGGATACATAATCCATAGTTGAGGACACATCCTCAATTTATAATGCAATATGATAAGAGCATTTGAAACACGAATTGAACATATATCTTCATCACAAAACTTATCGGAATACTCAATTTATAATCAATATCTCAGAATTTACAAGGATATAGGGAAGTATAATTCTTAATGAAGAGTTTAGCCAACATACCTCAATTGAGCTTCCTTAAACTCTAAAACGTTCCGGAATTCTTAGCAACTTCTATCTATTTTAGAAATATAACAAATTGAATCAAAATTAGGAAGATGAT
>AWOL01S0002815.1:30104-47810 GCA_000715115.1 Nicotiana otophora
AATCTTTACCATTCTTAGCTCAACAACCTTCCTACACCCTTTGATAACACATGCATGTAAGATAAATAACTCTCATGCCCAAATATTATCTTGCTAATTACCCATTTTCAGAAAATTTCGAAATTAGGGTTTAGGGTGTAGAATCTTACCTCTAGGATAAAGACCTAGTGATCTTCCCTTCTTAATCTTCCAAAACTTGAGCAAGAATTGAAGAACAATTATTGAAGAACACCTTCTCACTTTAGGGCACTGTCACTCTAAAATGTCAGATTATAGTTCAAAAAGACCCAAAGAGTGTTTTTAACAAAGTAGGGTCGGGTTTTAAAAACCCAAAATTAGAGCTCCGAAACGATTCTGCGGTCGCATATGCGACCGTATAGTGGTTATGCGGACCGCATATTGGTCGCATAATTGCTGACAAAATGATCAAAAATCTGTTTGTGTATGCGGTTAATATGCGGTCCGTATAACTATTATACGGTCGCATAATGCACAGCATAACAGTTATGCGGTTGCATAGTCGACCGCATATCTGCTGCCAGATTTGGCCCTCTCCTGCTCACTTCTGCGGCCATTATGCGACTCGCAGAGTGATTATGCGGTCGCATAATGGACCGCATAAACGCGTTTTTTTGCCAAACTTTTTCCTATACTTTCTGGTATATTGTTCAACCCAAAAACTCTGAGCCATGGCTCGCAAGCTCGCGGCGAAGAATTTCTATAATCCTCAACACGTAAGCCTAGTCGGCACCATAAAACATTATTTTCGTTGCAAATTTTACCGAGCTTTACACTTAAGTACTTCAAAAGTTTTCGAGGTGTTACACACGACATCGAAGTACTGTTCGATGCGAAGATGAAGTTCTCCACTTCCTTGGCATTCTGAGCTCCATTGTAGGGATTTGGCTCAAGAATCTTCAGCTTTTGTGGCATAGGGGTGAGGTTCAAAGCACCCCGATCTGGTTTCTGCCTCTTCATAGTAGGCCTTGTAGTGCAGCGTTGACAACATTGAGTTGACCCTTCAAGTTGTCCATGGTTTGTTGCATGGCAGTCACCCTGTCTGCCTCTTGTGCCCTATAGGATAAATCCTCGGTCCGCTCCTGTTGGTGGCCCTCAAGTTTACCAAATATGTTGATTGCCTCTATGGATACTATTTGTCGGTCTCCTTCTGAGTCGCGACTGATGTTCGCGATGTCACATTCAACTTGCCGCATCCTGCGGTCCAGGTCATCTAACCTTTGTAATAGGCTGGTTCTTAGATCATTCACCATATTCATGATAGGTTGTACTATGGCAATAGTCTCTCCAAGGTCCGCAATGCGGTCCCCATGATTCACCATGGTCAGAAATGGTGGTAATGGCAATGTGTTCCCTCGTCTGATGTCGAGCCTAGGCTCTGATACCAACTGTTACGCGGAGCCTTCCTGAGATTCCTTGGAAGAGCATTCTAACGCTAAGCAATCGATGTCTGTGCGATTACTATCCGCCAACTGGGGTCCCCTCTTTATTCTAGACGAGACTATCAATGACGTACGAGAAAACCAATGTCAAGATTGAGATAACGGAAAAGAGAATTGAGAATGAAAGAAAGCTTGATTACATTAATGAAAGCTATTACAGTAAAGCAACATGGTGCCGAGGGGGAGAGACACCGGTACAGAGAATTGTTTGCTTGCTAGAAGGCTTGATTGTTTGATTCCCCTAATAATGCTTTAAAAAATAAGCCAAAGTTACAGGACTTGACATAACTAAGCTAGAGAGACATAATGGAAATACATGATGTCAAACACTCTATATTTACAATAGAAATGACTTAGATTCCTACAAGGCATAAGCAGGCCCGTTGGCAGCAACCTTATCTTTAGCATCAGAGTTTGCACGCGCAACGCTGTTGGCATCTGTCTGCGGCTGGGCGGTAGCGAGTGCTATCGGTGGAGCGACTTAAGCACAGACGCGCTTGTCACTTGGCGCGACCAAGACCACGGGGCCGTCCATGGCGCTAGGCGTTGGGAGGCTTACCAAGACGCCATGGGACACGTCAAATGGGTCATGGGGCATGGCTGGGAAGCTTCCCATGATCATGACTTGTACTGTAATCCTTGGGATAATTGTATAGATTTTTGCATTCTTATATTATTATTTAATTGGTGATTTCCGATTTAGATTATGTATGTGTTACTTGGCTTACGTAGCAGGTTGGATTATGGGTGTTTAACGGGCGGGCTGGGACGGGCTGGACACAAAAAAAATCAGCCCGTCCGTTTAATGTTGCGGGCTTTTAGCGGGCTGAGTTAGCGGGCTGTACTTTTTCGGATTATTTTTTGTCCGTCCGGATTCGGACTTAGCGGGTAGTTAGCGGGCCGTGGATTTTTTTTTTTTAAGTAAATTTTATTTTTCTTATGCAATGTTATTGATACTTAAGTGTTTGTAAACTTTTAAGGCTTAGAATTAAACTTTGAAGTTTAAAATTTTAAATTTAAAATTTGAATTTTATAATGTTAAAATTAAAATTTGAAAGTAAGTGGCTACAAAAAATTATTTAATAAGACCTATATGTAAGGATCAAGCTCCGAAGACTTTCATTTGATATTTTTATTGAATAATATATAATATTTCAAATTAAGTTGCAAGTTCTTTTTTGATTTTGTTATTTTTGAACTTGCAAATTAAAAGTTTACAACAATTATAAAAAAACAAATAGTACATCACATGTTTTGCATCATTTTTGTAAGTTCATCCATGTCAACATGAGGTTCTTGGTTTCCGGCATTGGTTGAATCAGAACCATAAACCATTATATCTCCAATTTCTTGGTCCTCTGCTTCATCTACCTCGTCACGCCCTTAATTTCGTCGTTCTGATCTTATCCAATCTCTGAAGCACACTAGAATTTCCAAAGCGTTGCTACCCAATAAATGGCGGGTATCTCCTAGTTGTTGCCTTGCTTGGCTAAATGCGCTCTCTGATGTGACTGTTGAAATCGACACATTTAGCACGTCTCGAGTCATGGCCGAAAGAACATGGAATTGATTTGAGTTGCTCCTCCACCAACCCAATGGTAAAAATTCCTTTGTGCGGGGCTCTGCTGATTTTTGCAAGTAGAATTGAAATTCATCAATATTCCTGCTACTGGTTTGTTGATGCTCCCCTATTGTAGACCAAATCAAATAATCTTCAACACCATCATTATCATCCAAAGCACTGGTCCCACATGTTAAAACTGAACTTGAAGGAATATTTGCATCTACAGCAGAAGAAGCATCAACAATGTTAGCATAATAATTATATAATGTTTCTAAATGTTTGTGTAGATCAGAAATACAAGTATCAATATCAGCAGTTTCAGTTGGTCCATTAAAACAAACGTTAATAAACGGGCTGAATCGGGCTGTAGCCCGTTAACGGGTTAACGGGTTGAACCGGGTTGTAGCCCGTTAACAACCCGTTAACGGGTTAACGGGCTTAGCGGGTTTCGGTGCACCGGTATCAAAAAACTGTTCGTTTGAAACCCGCTCCCTGCCCAAACCGTCCCAAACCGCCCCCCACGCTACAGTATCGGACTGAACAAGGCTGTAAACAGGTCAGCGCGGCCCGATAAACAGGTATAGGTTGGATTAGATGCCATCACAACTAGATGAGATATGGGTCGTGACACACATAAGCAAACAATTGAATATAAGCAAATAACTGCAAAACGTCATGTAATCTAATCATTTTCTATCATAGAGGGTCAAAATAGTATATATATTGTTTATTCTGAAAAGTAAGGCAAGCAAATAATAACTTAATATACACACTTTAATCTTGCCCTTGGCATAGGGAAGAAACCTCAATCACCTCTATCGAAATGCTTGAGTATCCTTTCGAAGATTTCGTGAACTCATCTCCTCAAGATCTACAATTAAGTAGTTACACTCGTTAAACCATGATACTATCTCAACTCAGTTTTTAAAGTGGGCTCTTATTGTCACTAATTGCTTTACGTTATTTTCACCCAATAATCCATCAATATCATAATTTAAACATCTATATACGTCATAAAGCTTCTAATTTTAATGGTAGAGACTACATGAGTTACCTTGAAATAAGACTCACATACCGTTGGTCTTGGGTCTTGAAGAACCCTTTCAATCCTCGAAGAAAACCTAAGATTTCAGATTAGATAGACGTTAAACAATATTAATCTAACATTTTAAACTTGCATCCATGATAGAAACCTTACCTTGGGTGGATTATTGAAGCTCTAGGTCATTTTTCTCTCAAAAACTCTCCAAAACATTATAGAAACAAAGAATTTCTCTCTCCCCAAAGCCTTTTATATTATGGGTTTCAGGGTTACATATGCCAAGAATTCAACCTGGCACATCGTGCCACATGTCGCATGGCACTTCATGCTAAGAGGTATTTCAGAGATATAAATTTTTGCTCATCTGGCCCAATATTACCCTGGCACCTCGTGCCACACGCCACATGACACGCAGTGCTAGAGTATTTTTTAAACTAGGTTATAATGCTATACCTCTTATCTCATTTTTAGCCCTATGAACTAAGTAATTCTGTTATTATTTAATTATAAATATTATAATCCCATAATTATAATCGCCTAATTATATTGTTAGATATCTTATTTGCCAACCAGATGACCCTTCACAGCTTTCTCAAAGACATATTTTTCCATTTCTTCAGTGGGCAAGTTTCCAAACAAGTGCTGAATATACAGAGTGCAAAGTACTTCTACACTACAACACAAGAGGGCAACAATATACGTACCACAGCAGCATCCATTTCTAGGTTGCGGAGTTCTCCTCGATCTTCTATGATATCTTTCCACATTTGATCTCGAATTGCAACCATGAGAGCTCCACCTCTCCTCTACCCCCTCCTCCTCCTCCTCCTCTTGGCCACCTCTGCCTACTCCTGGAAAAAAGAGGAATTTCGAAACTGCAACCAAACCCCATTTTGCAAACGCGCACGTTCCCGAAAATCCGGATCGTGCAATCTACGCGCCACCGATGTGTCCATCTCCGATGGGGATCTTATAGCCAAGCTTGTCCCCAAAGAAGAAAACCCAGAAAGCGAACAGCCCAATGAGCCTTTGGTCCTCACTCTTTCGGCCTACCAAGATGGTGTGATGAGGGTGAAAATCGATGAAGATCAAAATTTGAATCGGCCCAAGAAAAGATTTGAAGTTCCTGAGGTGATTGAGGAAGATTTCTTGAACAAGAAGCTGTGGTTAACGAGAGTGAAGGAGGAGGAAATCGACGGTGTTTCCTCTGTTGTTTACTTGTCTGATGGGTATGAAGGGGTGTTGAGACATGACCCATTTGAGGTCTTTGTGAGAGAGAAAAGTAGTGGGAAGAGAGTGTTGTCCATAAACTCAAATGGGTTGTTTGATTTTGAACAGTTGAGGGAGAAGAAAGAAGGGGATGATTGGGAGGAGAAGTTTAGGAGTCATACTGATACTAGGCCTTTTGGTCCACAATCTATTAGTTTTGATGTTTCCTTTTATGGTGCAGATTATGTTTATGGCATTCCTGAACATGCTACTAGTTTTGCTTTGAAACCAACTAGGGGCCCTGATATGGAGGAATTTTCAGAGCCTTATAGGTTGTTTAATCTTGACGTGTTTGAGTATCTTCACGAATCGCCTTTTGGACTTTATGGTTCCATACCTATCATGATTTCGCACGGGAAAGCCAGGGGTAGCTCGGGCTTTTTCTGGTTGAATGCTGCTGAAATGCAGATTGATGTATTGGGATCTGGTTGGAATTCCAATGAGTCTTCTAATATAATGTTGCCCTCGGACAAGCAAAGGATTGATACTTTGTGGATGAGTGAGGCTGGTGTAGTGGATACATTCTTTTTCATTGGTCCTGGACCAAAGGATGTGGTTAGGCAGTATACTAGTGTAACGGGGAGGCCATCTATGCCACAGTTATTCGCGACTGCATACCATCAATGTAGATGGAATTACAGAGACGAGGAAGATGTTTATAATGTTGATTCAAAATTTGATGAGCATGATATTCCCTATGATGTCTTGTGGCTTGATATCGAGCACACGGATGGGAAGAAGTACTTTACTTGGGATAGGGTGTTGTTTCCTAACCCAGAAGAAATGCAGAATAAGTTGGCCGCGAAGGGTAGGCACATGGTTACCATTGTGGATCCTCATATAAAGAGGGATGAGTCTTACCATATACACAAGGAGGCCTCGGAAAAGGGCTACTATGTTAAGGATGCTACTGGTAAGGATTATGATGGATGGTGTTGGTCCGGTTCCTCATCATACGTTGACTTGTTGAATCCCGAGATTAGGTCATGGTGGAGTGACAAATTCTCACTTGATAGCTACACTGGCTCAACTCAGTATTTACACATTTGGAATGACATGAATGAGCCTTCCGTCTTCAATGGGCCAGAGGTATATAATTGCCTGTGATTATTTTGTTTCTTTGTTTTTGGTGCTTTTCCATTATGCTGGGCCAGCATTCATACTAGATTATTCTGCTTTTGTGCATATTCACACTTATAGTCTTTTCATTGATAGAAGAATAGATTCCTTATACTTGTCTCTGAATTTCTACAAGGGTAGACTATCTTGCAGTTTTCAAGAATGCAGTTAATTTTGTCAGATTTCACTTGCTAATGTCCACGTCTCAGGATCCTTTTTATTATAAAAGAATAGTAGAGTTATATTGTCACGACCCAAAAATCACCTGTCATGATGGCACCTAACTCGACCCGCTGGGTAAGCCAACTAACAGTCAATACAATCCAATTGAAATTTGTAGGAAAAATAAGAATTATCTGAACTTTTACAAATTAACCCAAGAACTGGTAGTACAAATCATGAGCTTCTAAGACTTAGAATTTATAAGCTGATACAAATAATTACACGATCTGTTGTAAATTACATAACAGATGAATAAAATCTAAAGCCACCAAGGACAAGTAGTAGCTATATCTGGAATGCACGAACATCTTCAGGATCAGCTCCCAACATCACCAGCAACTCCGGTCCAAAAGTCTGAACACAAGGTGCAGAAGTATAGTATGAGTACAACCGACCCCATGTACCCAGTAAGTATTTTGTCAAACCTCGTCGAAGTAGTGGCGAGGCTTTTTAGTTAAAAGATGCTCACTGATAAAATTTGTAATGTAACTAACAATAAAACTATACTACAGTATCACTGAATAGGGCACACGAGCGAATGTATAAAGCAATAACAGTGTATTAGAAGAGATCACAATCCAACAATTTCCAATATCTTGACAAATTCTTTCCTTGGAGCGAAACCCAATGAACCACAATAATCACCTCAAACTTTCATAGTGTGAGAGAAACACTCAAGACATCAAATTCAACGGCACGACAAAACCCTTTGTGCATTTATCTCATCCTCACCAAATATGCGTAAAACAGTGCCAACCGAAGGGCAGAAATACCGATAACAGAAATGACAAAGTAGGAAATACGCAAGTAGTAATAATGAACGAGAATGTACATAAGCACATTAGTAACAGACTAGGCGGAAAGCATAACGGTAATGACAACAATTAGGAAAAGGAATGTAACTTCAACTAATTAGCATGGTGGAGGCATGAAGATAGATATAGCAAATAAGAAAAGAACCTTATTATTCAAGTATTCCAACAAATCTCACAAATGATCTACAACACAAGTATAGAGTCTAGTATCTCAAGAATATCGACCGTAGCAATGTATTAATGATTAGGCATATTGATGACCGAATTAAACACACCAATGTACTCTCAGAATTTCATCGAATTTGATCAAATTATAATAAGCTAAGTCTTAGTTTCTAATATTTAATACTATGTTCTTAGTATCTAGGAGCCAAGTAAGGCATGAAGCAAGAAGGTCACGTGATTCTACAAGACACAATTTATAACATAATTTACCCCCGAGCATGGTTAACCCTGGCACATGCATATATGCTCGTCACCTCATATATGTCACACCCTCGCATGTAGCAAACAATGTCAAATAGTAGAAAAAATTCCCTCAACAAAGTTAGGCAAGACACTTACCTCGCTCCAAAAGTCCACTCAAAGCTAAATCACAGCTTTGCCTCTCAAACAAGCCTCCGAACCAATAGAATCTAGCAAATTACCAATCAAACGATTCAAATTAAGCCTTAGGAACTACCCACGATTGCAAAAGATTCAATTTAGGTCATTATTGAAAAAGTCAACAAAAGTCAACTCCCGTTCCCGCTTGGTCCAAACCCGAAATTCGGACCAAAACTCGAGTACCCATTCACCCCCGAGCCCGGTTATGTAATTTGTTTTGAAATCCGACCTCAATTTGAGGTCTAAATCCCAATTTTACAAAAATCCCTAATTCTACCGAAACCCCCAATTCCCACCATGAAAACACTAGATTTTAGGTTGAAAACTTATGAAATGTAACGAAAGATTTAAAGGAAATAGGTTAGAATCACTTACCGATGGATTGGGGGAGAAGAGTTCTTTGGAAAATTGCCTATAGGGTTCTTGAGTTTGAAAATTTGAAGAATGAACCAAATATCCCGTCTAAGTCAAGTTTTGATCAGTTGCAGGTGTCCATTTGCGACCTGGGGTTCGCAAATGCGAGCGACAATTTCTTCGCAAATGCGAAACTGCCCTAGACCTGCTGTCATCGCAAATGTGAACAAGTGTTCGCAAATGCGGATAAGAGAGGATCGTAAATGCGACCAAAACTTCGCAAATGCGAAGGTCCACCCCCAACCCACTACTCACAAATGCGATAGTCCCTTCGCAAATGCAAGGCTTGTATTTGCGAGCCAGATCTCGCAAATGCGAAATCTGCAGGTCTGATGCACCAACTATGATTTTCTAAGTTCAATTCACTCCGTAGCCTATCCGAAACTCACCCGAGCCCTCGGGGCTCCAAATCAAATATGCACACAAGTCTAAAAACATCATACGAACTTGCTCGCGCGATCAAATCGCCAAAATAACACCTAGAACTACGAATTGAACACCAAATCAAATGGATTTTTCAAAAAAACTTTGAAACTTCTATTTTCACAACCGGACGTCTGAATCACGTCAAACCAACTCCGTTTCTCACCAAATTTCACACACAAGTCATAAATGTATTGGACCTATACCGGGTTCCGGAACCAAAATACGGACCCGATATCCAAAAAGTCAATTATGGGTCAAACATTTCAAATTCATTAAGTCTTTAAACTTTCAAATTTCAACAAAATGCGATAACTCGAGCTAGGGACTTCCGAATTCGATTCCGGGCATACGCCCAAGTCCCAAATCATGATACGGACCCGATGGGTCCGTCAAAACACGGATCCGAGTCCGTTTGCTCAAAACGTTGACCAAAGTCAACTCAAATGACTTTTATGGCAGAAATTTTATATTTTTATCATTTTTTAACATAAAAGCTTTCCGGAAAAACATCCAGACTGTACGCGCAAACCGAGGAGGGCTAAAATGAGGTATTTGAGGCTTCAAAGCGCATAATTAAGTTCTAAAACATAAAATGACCTATCGGGTCATCACATTCTCCACCACTTAAACATACATTCGTCAGGAGTCGTTCCAAAGCTATCAAATCACGGTGTAACCTTACTATGCATATACCCGGGGGTGATCCCACGTCACCCTGCTCCATATAAGCCTGCCAATGCAACATGACTAGAGATCCTTACTTCGACCTTGGTCCTTAAACCTTAGAACCCAATCTCTAACATCCCGAATTCATTACTCAACTATGATTGGGACGGCCAAGCAGATATTAGATGTTGATGAAAATTTCTTGTTTTCTCATTGCCAGGTAACAATGCCAAGAGATGCTTTACATCATGGAGGAGTCGAGCACAGGGAGTTGCACAATGCATATGGTTACTATTTCCAGATGGCAACATCCAATGGCCTTCTAAAGCGCGGAGATGGTAAAGATAGGCCTTTTGTTTTGGGAAGGGCCTTCTTTGCCGGAAGTCAAAGATATGGAGCAATTTGGACTGGAGATAATACAGCTGAATGGGAACACTTAAGGGTTTCAGTCCCCATGGTGTTATCTCTTAGCATCTCCGGAATAGTATTTTCTGGTTAGTTAATATCCTCTTTTTGGGGTATTTAACTTATCAAGAAGAAAACAAACCTCTTTTGGGGGTGGATGACTAGGTAACTATATGTTTCTCTTTTTCTTAAATGATGTACACCTTCTTACTTTACAGGTGCGGATGTTGGTGGATTTTTTGGCAATCCTGAGACTGAGCTGTTAGTTCGCTGGTATCAACTAGGTGCCTACTATCCCTTCTTCCGGGGGCATGCGCATCATGACACCAAAAGACGGGAACCTTGGTTATTTGGGTATGATTCTTCGATTTTAATATTAAAAAGTTGTTAATACAAGAGAGAGATGTCTTTTTCTCTATGTTCAATAATTTCATATACTTTTCTTTCATTTCTTCACTTTTTCTGTGATCCTTATTCACCACGAAGTTATCATGTATGTTTCTCATTCCGTATGCTAGATTACCGCGTCTAAGGTTGTAAGAAGTTCAAGCTCTCTTTACTTGACTCCAATTTGCCATAAAGCGTAATCAATATATTTTGAATGTTTATGTAATTTCTTCAAGTATGACATAATAACTAATAGGTAATGATATTAAACAAGTATAGAGAAATTAACAATATTAGTAGCAGTGGTACAAAAATAAACTATAACAATAATGTGAGAGATAAGAGAATCATTTTTTATGACGGTAGTGTCCGAGCCAGCTTGGAGAGATAAGAGATTCATAACAGCAAGGAAAAAGCTAAAAGGCTCAGAAATAAAATATTACTCCTTCCATCCCAATTTATGAGCATTGTTTGACTTGACATGGAGTTTAAGAAAGAACGGAAGACTTTTGAAAATTATGGTCTAAAAAAGCTTTACACATTTGTGTGGCTAGAAATCATCTCATTTAGGGTAAAATGAGGATTTTAAAGTTAAAATTGTTTCTAAGTATAGAAAAGTGATATTCTTTTCGGGACAGACTAAAAGGGAAAAAGTGACACATAAATTGGACAGGAGTAATTGTTAATCCTGTTCATTGAGCCTAAAGTAGTCATTTATTTTTCCATATGACTTGAGCTCTAATGTATGGTTTGTTAATTCTTGTTTATGAATCCCTATCTGGCAATCTGGAATTCACCATCTCCTAAATTTATTTTGACTCTCTTATGAAATTGGAATTGACATCCTATTTGACTGGGATTCCATGTTATTATGAACTAGCTTGAACTGCATGAGTGAAACTCTTGGAGAACAATAAAAAATAGTAATATAAATTTGCGAATTCATTGCCAGCTTAGAATTCAAATAATTGCAAAGGCGAAAATTCACTTAAAATTCTTGTAACTATCAAAGGCGAAAATTCACTTGATCTTAGCCAATCTATGGTTTACCATCTATCCAATGTCGCCACCTGCTCCAGTATCGTGACATAGTTGACCTTTACCTGATAATCCAATCATCTTCATGATTGCAACAAGTTTGTAAGGTTAAGTAGATATCTTACAAGACAAAGAGGTCCTATAAAGACTTCACTTCTATGAATGTATGTTCAAGGAATCAAAGCTATGTATGTGTTTCTACCATATTAGGTGGTAAGTTGTGTGAAATGGGAACAGATAGGTATCTCCAATAAGGTTAGAGATGAGGACAAGGAGCCATTGCATTGTAACACGAACCAATTGAGTCATGGAACGATGAACAATTGAATCATGAATGGGGAAAGATGTAGTAGGTGGGATTAGTTCCATGTGGCACTATTTGAGTGAAGTTTCTATCAAGGGGTCTTGTAGGTAGCTTCCCAATAAAAATAGGGTCTTGTGGCACTTCCCGCCCCATAGTTTTCTGTTAAAAAAATCTATGTAGAAAAAGGGACAATGTTCAAATTTACACCTGAAGTATTTGATTTAGCTTCAATTTTCCTTTTGTTTACCTTTCGGTCCATGAAATCCCTGCGCTGTTAATTTTGTCCCATATTTTCCCCTCCCTCTAACAGCTGTCCAGCTTGGCTCAGACATTTGCCACGGTGGAGCCATGTAGGCAAACAAAAGATCCAAATTTACTCCTAAACTATCAAATTGGTTTATATATATCCTCTGCAATTTGAAAACATGCCCCTGAACAATTGAAAAGGTTCAGATATACCCATAAACAATTGAAAGCTCCTAATATAGACCTACATGATTTGACCAATTTTTCCACGGTGGAAAACCTTTAGGGGGAGAGCATATTTGAGATGAAAGATAATGGTAGGGGCTATTACGAGCCGCAAGGTAAACGGAGGGCATCTGTAAGACAAATCGCAAATATTAGGAATATATTTGGACCTTTCCTTTAAAAGATCCTTTTAAGGGCCGCAAGGGGCCAAGTGGTTGAGACATAAGAGTAACAATTTGGAGATCCCAATATAGCACTCATCGTATACCCATCTACTCCAAGCCTTGGTGGCAGGTTTATCCAATACTTGTACTTGTGGGTTGTAGCCTTGGTGGCAGGTTTATCCACAAGGGGATGATTGAGTCGACCAGGGCATCACCGTCTTTTAAAAGTTAAAGAAACCTTGCTGCACCATCATCAATCTACTGGCTCATCCAGTGCTAAACCACAAACTGTAGATATTGCTTATCATGCAATTACTATTTACCCATTTGATATGAGAATCAACTTGGAAGTGTAATTTTTTTCAGTCTTGATATTTAATGCTTCAATAGATTTGTATCTATAGATCTAAATGTTAGTACAAAACAAACTAAAGCAATGTCTTCTTTCAAAAACTTTTCCTTTTACTTTGTCATGTCAGCTTATATTAGGTGTTATTTTAAGATGAATGCAATGATATATTAGTTATCAAATTGTTAACACGTAGCATCTGGTGGTTCTGTATCAGTTCTCGATGCATGCTTATATTCAAGGAAATATATGGTCTCATATCGATTTCTGCAAGACAATGTATGCATTTAAATGTTTAAGTAGTACTTTTTGTTGTTCATATAATAGGTTGGGCTTAGGACCTACACATGTTACATAAGATCTCATTATTAATAAAGGTTGTTATGTCCATTACAGAGAAAGAAATACACAATTGATGAGGGAAGCGATACATGTCCGTTACATGTATCTCCCTTATTTCTACACACTATTTAGAGAAGCAAACTCAAGTGGTACACCAGTTGCTCGTCCACTTTGGATGGAGTTCCCTGGAGACGAAAAATCTTTTAGCAATGATGAGGCTTTCATGGTTGGAAATGGTCTTCTGGTGCAAGGAATTTATACGGAGGTTCTGTTCTAACTAAACAACTGCTCTCTGTTCCAGTTTATGTGACACTTTTGCTATTTTTGGACAATCTTAAATGTTTGACACCATTCTAATTCTTATACAACTTTCAAGAATTTAAATTCATTAAATTCACAATTTAACTTTGATATGATGATTGTTGTCTTTTTAACCACAACTATAATATTCTCTTCCATCATCACTAATGTATTATGCAAGTTAAATTAACATCTTAAACGTTGTGCCTAGTCAAACACTGTCACATAAAATGAAATGAAGGGGGTAACTCATTTTCTTTCTCTGCAGAGGTGTTCTTTCTTGAATCAGCTTCATCTCTTTTATCTATTACTAAAACTGAAAATTCATATCTTTCCGTGCAGCGAGCGAAACATGTTTCTGTCTATTTACCAGGGGATGAATCCTGGTATGATTTGAGAAGCGGATTTGCATACAAAGGAGGTCAAACACACAAGTATGAGGTTTCAGAAGATAGTGTTCCCTCTTTCCAAAGGGCTGGAACCATCATACCAAGAAAAGATCGCCTCCGTCGGAGTTCGACGCAGATGGAAAATGATCCTTATACTCTGGTAACATCTCTGTCTTGAATCCGTTGAAACACATTAACGTAAATCTAATCTTTCTATTATTTCATGCTGCATCTGTTCTTTAACTGATATGTTTTTCATTGTAAATCCGTAAGTCCCGGCATTTAAGCACATAACTAGACTGAATGAAGAACGGGCTCACCAATGACTTGTCTTCCTTCATGTCCAGTTTCAGTGCATTTTCCTTTTGAATCCATAATCTTGCTTCCAATGAAAACTCGTTTTGCCAAACATGGAATGAAGAATTACCTCCCCAATGAACATTTTGTGTTAATTTGTATAGTCATGCCATGACATCAATGAACTAGTGGTCTCAGGCTCTCAGCTTACACTTTGCTATTTTTGTGACTTAGTACCCCATCTTGGTGCTTTCAAAAGATAAAGAAAAAAGTTAAATCCCCGAAGGCTTGTTAGCATCTTTAACATCCAGCATCTTTTATACTGCAGGTTATAGCACTTAATAGTTCCCAAGCAGCTGAAGGCGAGCTCTATATCGATGATGGGAAGAGTTTTGAGTTCAAACAAGGTGCCTTTATTCATCGGCGTTTCACATTCTCGAAAGGAAAGCTTACATCTTCAAATGCCGCGCCTTCTTCAGCTGAAAATGACAGATTTTCTTCCGAGTGCACCGTAGAGAGGATAATCTTGTTAGGATTGTCTCCGGGAGCAAAAACTGCCCTTGTTGAACCAGGAAACAGGAAAGTGGAAATTGAGCTCGGGCCGCTCTTCATTCAAGGAAATCGAGGATCTGTTCTTACCATCCGCAAGCCTAATGTGCGTATTGCAGATGATTGGTCGATCCAAATTTTGTAATAAGTTGCTAGTTATCATAAAGTCTACATTTTCCGGAGTATCTTGTTCCCTACATCTTGTATTTGGTTAGACCAGCAAATAGGTAATTTCTGACTACGAAGAAGATTTTAACATTAGTGAAGATCATTATACAGGGATAGTTTGAAGCTGATCCTTTGTTGAGTCATCAAATTTTTCAGTATGGAATTAGGAGCCATGTCTCTGAATTCTGATCCTAGTTTGGTAATTTAAGGCTAACTCTTTGCCAATATCTAATATCTCCTAAATAATTTTTCCATAAAATGGTAACTGAACTAGTGTATACTAAGGGTCGTTTGGTTGCTAGTATAAGGTGTTATAATACTTGCATAAAGACCAACATTAGCAATGCAATATTTGGTTAGCATTTTGATACTTGCAAATAATTCAGCGTTTACAATGCAATGCTTGGTTATCATTTTTGTTCCTGCATAATTAATTATAATATATATATATATATATATATATATATATATAATTAATTTATATATATTATACAAGAATTTATGTATTACTTTATGCATGATAGAATGTTTAATAAAAAGATGGAGATTAAAAAGACTAGAATAACCAAAATAACTTTCATGTATTTAATAATTTTTTTAAAGTAAATAAAACATATATTTTAATGCTTGCATTACAATCTCTGTATTAATAATTCCTAATTATTAGTATCTACGTTATAATCTCATATTATTATTTCCTGGATAACTTGTCTCTGAACCATTTGGCCCCTAATTGCATTACATAGTTCAAGTTCAATATTTAATTGGTATCTATATTAAAAGCAATAGGGTGAGATACAAAGCATAAATGCTTCTTGGAAGGAGGAGACAAGTGGAGAAAGGTTGGGTTTGAAAAAGAGATGTGAAGGAAAATCATATGGAGATAATAATATTTTGTAAGAAAATATAAGGTGACTTTTTTTTTTTTTTAATTTGCATAAATTTTGATAAACAGAGTATCTATATTGGTGGGTAGTAAATAGTGAGATAGTTAAAGTCTGCAAATTTGTCCGAAACCACCGTCATAGGAAGAAGAAACATTATGCTAACTGCCCCTTAAATTTGAATTTATAATCTCTCTTATACACAAACTGCCCTTATTTCATATTTATGGTACTAAACTAAACTGTAATATAGTGATAAGCAAGTTTTCGCCTTATGTGATAATTTTTATATATCTTCTAATTTATTTATTTATTTTATTTTATTTTTTAGCATTCATGACATTTAACTTCTTTAAATACATAATCCTATATATCCCTCAAGCTTTGTCCTCCCTCCAATGAACCCATACCCAAGCACCCACTTGGCAAGTTGGAGTGGACAATGAATCTCGGGTTTGAATTGTAGACAGAAGAAACATAGAAATCTTTAGGCTCGGAGAAAATCAAAGATTGTATAATTGAAATTAAACTGAAATTTAAAGCCAAAAAATAAACTAGACCGTGAAAATACGAGCTTAAACTCCATTGACAGTCATTAAAAAAAGCTTCAAAGCTTTGAATTCAAAAATTGTACTTTGTAAATTTTTTATTTATTTAAATTAAGTGTTATTGCAAATGAATGAAAATATTCTTTAGAGTTTAGCTCAATTTTGAGGAAATTTGAAGATTCGAGTTGGTTTTGGTTGAAATTTCATATTGAAACTTGAAGAAAACTTAAATAAATTATATGCAAATTATACGTATGTCGGGTGTAAATTGTATGTGTTTGGTCGAATTTTGTACAACAAAAAATTGTGTACAAATTATATATAAATTGTACGTAAATTATAGTTTTTGATTGGGTTTTGTACAACAAAAAGTTTATATACAAATTGTATATAACTTAGCTTTTGACCGAATTTATTTATGTTTTGTAAAACAAATTTAGTTACTTTTTTAAAATAGAAAAATCTAGCTAAAACGGGCATATATATAAGAAACAATCCCTTTAAGTTAAAATCATTAGTAAGTTGCTAGAAGCCCACTTAAGAATAAGGTTCACGATCTTTGGCAGGGGAAATGGCGTGGGGTGGCCAGTTTTTAAGATGCTATGCAATTTCAATGTTGAGCATATATATTCACTACTTTGTTATAATTAATATGAATAGATGTTTTTATCTTTTCTTCATCTCTTTTCTTTTAAACCCTCGCTTCTCTCCAGCACTTAAGCTCTCGTTTCTTCTCTGAAAATTTGGGTATTCAAAATCAATTGCGTGTTCCAAATATTTGTTGGGAAATACCTTTGTGAGTTGATTCTACAGATTTGGACCATTTATGATCTAATTTGCTAGGGTTTGTCAAAAATTTACGAAGCCGATTTTGGAGAAGACGATCTCCCGGGCTTTGTTGATTTTGTGAAAATTGAATCAAATTAGCTACTGGGATTTGTTTGTACTGCTATTGGGAAGATGTATTCCTTACTTGAGTTTGTTTTATGGGGATTAAACGAGAATAAAATTCAGTTTCTGAAATATTCTTAACTTCTGGACATTAAGCGAAACAAGTAAACGTTAGGACATAATTTTCTAAACGTCCTGAAATATTGAACTAGGAATCTAATATTGGGGACAAACGTTTCTAAAATGTCCTTAACTTCTAGACATTAAGCTAAACAAGTAAATGTTAGGACATAATTTTCTAAACGTCCTGAAATATTGAACTAGGAATCTAATATTGGGGACAAACGTTTCTAAAATGTCCTTAACTTCTAGACATTAAGCTAAACAAGTAAATGTTAGGACATAATTTTCTAAACGTCCTAAAATATTGAACTAGGAATCTAATATTGAGGACAAAAATTTCTGAAATGTCCTTAACTTCTGGACATTAAGTTTTCACGACCCGAAATTTCCACCTTCGGACCGTGATGGCGCCTAACATTTCACTTGCTCGGCAAGCCAACGTTAGAGTAATATTATCCATTTTGAAAATAATTTTTAAATTTATTAATAACAGA
>AWOL01S0002821.1:0-12861 GCA_000715115.1 Nicotiana otophora
ACACACATATATATAGTTATACGTTTGTGATTTACAATGACAATTTATACCATCTTGAAATATTTGTACTATTTTGTATGGAATACACGTGCAAGGCAATACCCATTAATAGTTGGATGATCTTTTTAACCTTCAATCTATAATATTCTTTTCACTATTAGTGTACAAAAATGTAAATAATGTGTATTTCAATGTTTACGGTGGAATAAGGAATCGTAAGTTATCTATCGGCAAGACAACAAATGGATCCGTATTTATATTGTACAGTAAATGTCACGACCCGAAATTTCCACAGTCGGGACCGTGATGACGCCTAACATTTCACTTGCTAGGCAAGCCAACGTTAGAGAATTCAATTAACCAACACTTATCCCATTCAGTAAATAACAACAAATTAACTAAGGTGAAATATAATGAGTGCGGAATAATATAAAAACTGAATTAATTACTACCACCTGGATCTGGAGTCACAATTCACGAGCATTCTAGAATTCACTACAAGTAATAGTCTAAGAGAAATACAATTGTTTGAAGGAAAGAAACAGTAAAACAGAAGAGATAGACGGGGACTTCAAGGTCTGTGAACGCCGACAGATCTACCTTGAGTCTCCGGATAGCGGGTCCAACAGCTAAAGTCTCGATCAACCCGAGACGGTACCAAAATCTACACAGAACGTGCAGAGTGCAGTATCAGTATAACCGACCCCATGTAGTGGTAAGTGTTGAGCCTAACCTCGACGAACTAGTAACGAGGCTAAGGCAAGGCACCTACAAATTAACTTGTACACTTTAACAATGTATATACAAATAACAGAAATGAAGAATTAGACAGGAGATATCAGGAGGGGAAAACATGCTAGGGGAAATACGAGATAAAGAATTAAAACAGAATGATAACTGGAACAACCAATATATTATGAATCAACAGGAACACGAATACAGTAAAGAAAAAATGCACGGCATCACCCTTCGTGTTTTTACTCTCAACCTCACCATAAAAATCAATAAAAACGGCACGGAATCACCCTTCGTGCATTAACACTCACAATATGGCACGAAAGCACTTTTCGTGCATTAATACTCACAATATGGCATGGCATCACCTTTCGTGCTTTTACACTCACAATATGGCACGGCATCACCCTTCGTGTATTAACACTCTCCCTTACCATAATGCAATACATAAATAACAACAGGGAGATAGAATAACAAGTACAAGCCTTACTTCAACATTTAGTTCCACAATATTAATCTCAACTTTGAAATAAATACTCAGTTATCAACAGAAAATTCGTAAACATGATAAGATTGATCAATTTAGCAATACTAGTATAAGCATGTAGCAATTAGGCATAGGAAAGAGACAGTATAAGAAAAATCAAAGAAACATGGAAAACGGGTAAATTGGCGGCACATAAGTAATCGTCACCTCACATATACGCCGCTCACATGAATTTCACATAGCAAATAGTCTAAGGTTCCTAATTCCCTCAAGTCAGAGTTAGACACAACACTTACCTTGCTCCGAAGGACACTTAATTCTCAATCAGACCTTTTCCTCTAGAATTCACCTCCAAACCACACGTATCTATTCAGAAAAATGACTCAATAATATCAAATATTGCTAAAGGAATAAATTATATTGCATAAATTAAATTTCTCACATTTTCCTCCAAAAAGTTAAAAATCGATCCCATGCCCGCTTGGTCAAAACCCAAGATTCAGACCAAAATCCATTTACCCATTCACCCCCGAGCCCGGATATATAATTGGTTTTGGAATCCGAACTCAAATTGAGGTCTAAATCCCCAAATTTCCGAAATCCCTAGTTTCTATCCTAACCCCAAATTCTACCATGAAAACTCTAGATTTTAGGTTGATAATTCAAAAAAAGGTAATGGCCAATTCTAGATTGGGGAAGAAAATAACTCTTGAAATCACTTCTAGTCCGTTTGGTTTTTTGATAAAATAAAATAAATGGCCAATTCCCGTTTTTGGATTCTATTAAGTGTTGGGCGACAATGTTCATCGCGTTTGCGAAGGGTATAGGCTGCCAAGCCTTTGCGTTCGTGAGACCATATTCGTGCTCGCATAGGCTACCACCCTGGCCTTCGCGTTCACGAGACATCACTCGTGTTCGCGAGACTTCACTCGCATTCGCGATGAAGGAAAGACTGACTCCCCCCAGTGCCTAACACTATGTGTTCGCGATGAGCTTGTCGCGTTTGCGAAGGGTAACGCCCACATCGCTTCGCGTTCGCGTTTAAGCCTACGCTTTCGTGAAGAAGAAAATTACAGCCTCATCAGTTTACTCTTCGCGTTCGTGGGAGTACCTTCGCGAACGCGAAGAAGGACATGCCAGAACACCTGCTGCAGCAAAATACCAGATTTTCCCAAGTTAAAAACATCCCGTGGCCTATTCGAAACTCACCCGAGCCCTTGGGGCCCCAAACCAAACATGCACACAAGTCTAAATATATCATACGAACTATCTTGCGCAATCAAATCGCCAAAATAATACCTAGAACTACGAATTTAGTACCAAATCAAATAAAATTCTCAATAATACTTTAACATTTCTAATTTCTCAACTGGACATCCGATCACGTCAAATCAACTCCGTTTCTCACCAAATTTCACTGATAAGTCATAAATATTATAATGAACCTGTACCGGAATTCAGAACCAAAATACGGATCCGGTACTAATAATGCCAAACATCAATCTATTGCTAAAAACATTAGATTTTCAGACTTTTAATTTTCATCAAAAATTCATAACTCGAGCTAGGGACCTCCGAATTCGATTCCGGGCATACGCTCATGTCCCATAATTCGATACGGACCCACCGGAACCGTCAAAACACAGATCCGGATACGTTTACCAAAACTATTGGCCGAAGTCAACTCAACTAAAGTGTTTAGGCAACAACTCTTATTTTCTTCAATTTTCAACATAAAATATTTTAGGAAACACGCCCGGACTGCGCACTCAAATCGAGAAGGGTAAAATGGGATTTTTAAGGCTTAAGAGCGCAGAATCGAGTTCTAAAATATAAGATGACCTTTTGGGTCATCACATTCTCCATCTCTAAAACAAACGTTCGTCCTCGAACGGACATAGAAAAATACCTGAGCTGGTGAAAAGGTGGGGATATCTACTCCGCATATCAGACTCGGACTCCCAAGTAGCTGCCTCAATAGGCTGGCCTCTCCACTGCACTCGAACCGAAGGGTAACTCTTTGATCTCAACTGGCGCACTTGCCGGGCTAGAATAGCCACCGGCTCCTCCTCGTAAGTCAAATCCTTGTCCAACTGAACAGAGCTGAAATCTAACACATGGGATGAATCGCCATGATACTTTCGAAGCACGGACACATGGAATACCGGATGAACAACTGCTAAACTAGGTGACAATGCAAGCCTGTAAGCCATCTCTCCTACCCTCTCTAGAATCTCAAAAGGTCTGATATACCTAGATCTCAACTTGACTTTCTTTCCAAACCTCATTACACCCTTAATGGGTGATACCCAAAGTAACACTCTCTCCCCGACCATGAATATAACATCACGAACTTTGTGATCCAAATAACTCTTCTTCCTGGACTGATCTACGCGAAGTCAATCTTGAAAAATCTTGACCTTATCCAAGGCATCATGTACTAAGTCTGTGCCCAACAACTGAGCCTCCCCCAGCTCGGACCACCAAACTGAAGACCGGTATCGCCTACCATATAATGCCTCATACGGAGCTATCTGCATGCTTGACTGGTAGCCGTTATTATAGGCGAACTCTGCAAAGGGCAAGAAATGATCCCATGATCCTCCGAAGTCTATAACACATGCGCGGGCATATCCTCCAAGATCTGAATAGTGCGCTCGTACTGCCCGTCCGTCTAAGGATGGAATGCTTTGCTCAACTCAACCCGCGTACCCAACTCACACTGTACTGCCCTCCAGAAGTGTGAGGTGAACTGCGTACCTCGATGAAAAATGATAGACATGGGCACACCGTGAAGACGGACGGTCTCATGAATGTAAATCTCTGCCAACCGCTCTGAAGAATAGTTAACTGCCACAGGAATGAAGTGCACTGACTTGGTCAGCCTATCCACAATGACCTAAACTGCATCAAACTTCCTTTGAGTCTGTGGGAGTCCAACAACAAACTCCATAGTGATACGCTCCCACTTCCACTCAGGAATCTCTATCTTCTGAAGCAAACCACCAGGTCTTTGATGCTCACACTTTACCTGCTGGAAATTTAGACACCGAGATACATATGCAACTATGTCTTTCTTCATTCGCCTCCATTAATAATGCTGCTGCATGTCCTGATACATCTTGGCGGCGCCCGAATGAATAGAATACTGGGAACTGTGGGCCTCCTCAAGAAGCATCTCACGAAGTCCATCCACATTAGACACACAAATACGACCCTGCATCCTCAAAACTCCATCATCTCCAACAGTGATCTCCTTGGCACCACCGTGCCGCACTGTGTCTCTAAGGAAAAGTAAATGAGGATCGTCATCCTGCCGATCTCTCATACGCTCAAACAAAGAAGACCGAGCAACTGTACAAGCTAGAACACGGCCAGGCTCAAAAACATCCAACCTCACGAACTGATTGGTAATAGCTTGAACATCCAATGCAAGTGGTCTCTCACCAACAGGAATATAAGCAAGGCTACCCATACTAGCTGACTTTCTACTCAAAGCATCGGCCACCACATTGGTCTTCCCGGGATGATACAATATGGTGATATCATAGTCTTTCAATAGCTCCAACCACCTCCTATGCCTCAAATTGAGTTCCTTCTGCTTGAATAAATACTGTAAGCTCAGATGATCTGTGAATACCTCATATGGCATGCCATAAAGATAGTGCCTCCAAATCTTCAGTGTGTGAACAATGGCTGCCAGCTCTAGATCATGAATAGGGTAATTCTTCTCGTGAACCTTCAACTGCCTCGAAGCATATGTAATAACCTTGCCACCCTGCATCAATACCTCACCAATACCAATACGAGATGCGTCACAATATATTGTATAAGATCCTGAACCTGGGGGTAACACCAATACCGGTACCAAAGTCAAAGCTGTCTTGAGCTTCTCGAAGCTCGCCTCACACTCGTCTCACCACCTGAACGGGGCACCCTTTTGGTTTAACCTGGTCAACAGGGCTGCTATGGATGAAAACCCCTCCATAAATCGACGGTAGTAGCCCGCCAAACCCAAGAAACTATGGATCTTTATAGCTGATATGGTTCTAGGCCAGTTCTGGACCTCAATCTTCTTAGGATCCACCTGAATACCCTCTGCTGATACAATGTGACCTAAGAAAGCAACTGAACTCAACCAAAACTCACATTTTGAGAACTTAGCATATAACTGGCTATCTTTCGGAGTCTGAAGAATGATCCGAAGGTACTGCTCACGCTCCTCTCGGTTGTGGGAGTATACCAAGATATCATCAATAAACACAATCACAAAGGAATCCAAGTAGGGCTTGAATAACCGGTTCATCAAATCCATAAATGTTGTTGTTGCATTTATCATCCCAAATGACATAACTAGAAACTCATAATGCCCATACCGAGTCCGGAAAGCTATCTTAGGGACATCGGATGCCCTAATACTCAACTGATGGTAACCAAATCTCAAATCAATCTTTGAAAGCACCTGGGCACCCTAAAGCTGATCAAATAAATCATTAATACTTGACATTGGATACTTGTTCTTGATGGTGACTTTGTTCAACTATCGATAATCTATGCACATCCTCATCAATCCATCTTTCTTCTTCACAAACAACACAGGTGCACCCCAGGGCGAGACATTAGATCTAATGAAGCCCTTATCAAGAAAGTCTTGCAATTGTTCCTTCAATCCTTTCAACTCTGGCGGCGCCATGCGGTATGGCGGAATGGAAATGGGCTGAGTGCCCGGAGCCAAATCAATGCAGAAATCAATATCCCTATCGGGTGGCATCCCCGATAGGTCTGCAGGAAACACTTCTGTAAACTCAAGAACAACTGGCACTAAATCCATGGAAGGAACCTCTGCACTAGAATCGCGGACATAAGCCAAATAAGCTAGACACCCTTTCTCGACCATATGTCGAGGCTTCACATAAGAGATAACCCTACTGGTAGAATGGACAAGAGTCCCTCTCCACTCTAATCGAGGCAACCCCTGCAAGGCTAAGTTCACCATCTTAGGGGGACAATCTAATATAGCATGATAGGGTGACAACCAATCCATACCCAGTATGACATCAAAATCAACCATATCAAAAAGTAGAAGATCTACACTAGTCTCAAGACTCCCAATGGTGACCACACACTAACAATAAACACAATCTACAACAATAGCATCCCCAATAGTGTGGACACATACACAGGAGCACTCAGAGAATCATGGGGCACAACAAAATATAAAGCAAAATAGGATGACACATAAGAGTAAGTAGACACCGGATCAAATATAACTGAAGCATCTCTATTGCAAACTGAAACAGTACATATTATAACAGCGTCAGAAGACTCAGCCTCATGCATGACAGGGAAAACATAACACTGGGGCTGGGCCGCACCACCCTGAACTACGTCCCCGAGACTGCCTCTAACTAGATGGTCTCCACCTCTAATGGCCTGACCTCCACCTCTAACAGTCTGGCCTCTACCTCTGGCTGCCTGACCCCTGCCCCTGGCTGGCTGAGCAGGTGGTGTAGCAACTGGTGTCGGAACCATGGCACGAGAACTCTGATGCTGTGAGCTACCCGTTGCCCGAGGGCAAAGTCTAGCAATGTGCCTCGGATCACCACAAGTATAACATAACCTCGGCTGCTGTGACTGTTGACCCTGAAAGTGACCATGTCGACCTGAATAACAACCCTGATAACTCTAGAGTGGAGGTGCACTAATAGGAGTTGGTGGTGCATTGTAGGCTAGCTGGTTGAAATAATGCATCTGAGGGCCACGACCACCTGAGGCACCGTGGGATACCTAGAGTGCTGAATGAAACGGCATGGGAGGACGGCCTCTACCAAAAGTGCCTCTGCCTCTAGATGAGGCACCGCTGAACTCACCAGAATAACGAGATCTCTTGTCAGACCCCTGAAAAGAAATCTCACTCCCAGTTTCCTTAGCCATCTGCAATCTGATAGGATGAGCAAGTCTATCAATAAACCTCCCCACTCTCTCCCTCTCAGTGGAAAGCAGAAGAATATCATGACGGGCCAAATCCACAAAATGGGTCTCATACTGAGTAACAGTCATACTGCCCTGCTGGAGACGCTGCAACTGACGGCGACACTCCTCTCTCAATGTGATAGGCAAAAACTTCTCTATGAAGAGCTGAGAGAACTAGTCCTAAGTAAGAGCAGGTGGCCTAGCTGGTCTGGTCAAAAACTAATCTCTCCACCATTTCTTGGCGGAAACAGTCATCTGAAATGCAGCAAAATCGACCCCATGGGTTTAGGTTTAATTTTCTTCAAATTTGTCTCGGTAAGTGTTATTTTTACAATAATATCTTTGAACTTTCGTTGTTATTGTTGTTTCGTTAGTTTTAAGTTTGATTTTTGTACTATTAGTCTTAAAATATTTGTGGTATTTTAACATTTACGATTGTTTTTATCTGTTCAGTAGTTCGTCTTACTTTTGAAAATTTTATCACTTTGTTATTAGTTTTATGTTGTAATGTTGTAATCGTTTCATAATTTGTTTTGATAAGTATATTATATGTTGTATGAGCTTTATTATATACTAGAGTTCTTTTATTTTGAAAATACTGCTTTTTAATGATAATTTTTAGCTATTTTTTTTGTTTTTGTTTTTTGCATGATGTATTTGATTATGTTTTAATGATAAACAAACAAAAGTATTTGTTTATGGAGTTTTAGTTTTGTAATAAATTTGGTGTAGTATATTTATACGGGAAATATGTCTTCTGAATCCCAGTATTTTATACTGGATGGTTTTTTATTATGTTTTTTGTTTATGGAGTTTTATAATAATTTTTATCCAGTATATTATACGAAAAGTCTGTCATCTGAATGTTTGTCCTCCAGTATGTTATACTGGATGATTATTATAATATATTTGAGTTTTGTTTGATTCCAGTATATTTTACGGGAATTCTTGTAACGACCCAGTCGGTCATTTTAAATGTTGTAGTCTCATTCCCCTATTTACTACTCATTCTATACATTATAACTGATATATGACTTGCTGGAGTAATTGGTTTAGGTCCGGTGAGGCTTTGGAATGCCAACTTATGTGAAAACGACCCCAGAATACAATTTTGATGATTCCATCAGCTCTGTATGGTGATTTTGGGCTTAGGAGTGTGTTCAGAGTTTTATTTGGAAGTCCGTAGTTAAATTAGGCTTGAAATGGCTAAAATAGGAAATTTAAGTTTGGAAGTTTGACCGGGGAGTTGACTTTTTGATATCAGGATAAGAATCCAGTTCTGAAAATTTTCATAGCTCCGTTATGCCATTTATGACTTGTGTGCAAAATTTGAGGTCAATCGGACTTGATTTAATATGTTTCGGCATCGAATGTAGAAGCTGAAAATTCTTAAGTTTCATTAGGCTTGAATTGGGGTGTGAATTGCGATTTTAGCATTGTTTGATGTAATTTGAGGTTTCAAATAAGTTCGTATGATGTTTTAGGACTTGTTGGTGTATTTGGTTGAGGTCCCAAGGGCCTCGGGTGAGTTTCGGATGGTTAACGGATTAAAAGTTTGACTTAAACAGATGCTGCAAAAGCTGCTGTAATTTTCTTCTACTGGAAATACAGGATCGAAACTCGGAAATCGAGCCCAGGATCAATGCCCGAGGTCGAAGGCCAGGGTCGAGGGCTAGGGTCGATGCCCAGGATCTAAGCCAGGATCGAGGGCCATGATCAAAGGCTCAGGATCGAGGGCCATGATCGATGCTCAGGATCGAGGGCCATGATCAAAGTCTCAAAATCGAGGGCCATGTTCGAAGTCCAGAATCGAGGGCCATGATCGAGGCCTAGGATCGAGGCAAGACCGAAGGCTGCCTGGACAGAATTATAAAACGGGGGATTTCGTCCCATTTGCCATTTTTGACGAATTGGAGCTTGAGGAGAGGCGATTTTTGATAGATTTTGAAGGAAAAACATTTGGGTAAGTGATTCTAACTCGGATTTGGTCAATATACACGAATATATTTTTACTATTTAATTAGTGTATTGAGATGGAAATTTGGGAAAAGTTTAGAAATCTCATTGAAACGAATTTTTGAGATTTCAGTATTGATTCAGAGTCGGATTTGAGTGAAACTGGTATGGTTGGACTCGTAATTGAATGGGTTGTCGGATTTTGTGAGTTTCGCTGGATTCCGAGATGTGGGCCCCACAGGCGATCTTTGAGTTAATTTTGGGTTTTTGTTGAAAAATATAGTATTTTCTTATGAAATGGATACCTATAATATTTGTTGATTGCATCGAATTATGTTGGCTAGATTCGAGCCATTCAGAGCTGCATAATCGAGGAAAAGGCCTACTAATGGATTAAATTGGAGCAAGTCGAGGTAAGTGACTTGTCTAACCTTGTGTAGAGAAAATGTTCCCTAAGATTGGTATTGATGTGATAATTGTAATGTGATGCAAGTCGTGTACGCGAGTGACGGGTGTGTACACGGGCTAAATGTGAACGATTATGTTTTAAATTGTGTAGATCACTGTTGCATATTAATTAAATTATTAAATCTTGTTATATTCTCCCTCATTGATCTGATTTATATACATTAAATTTGCTTGACTTTCTCCTCCTAATTATTTTTACATGTTTAGCTGAAACTTGGTTTCTTTTATTCTGTGCATTATTTGAAGGTGGAATTTCTTTAATTTAAATATTATTAATATGAAGTATTTGAGATTTTAAATTTGGACTGAGGAAACGTATATATAAAAAAATTAAATATTATTTTTGCTGAGTTATTTATTCCTAAATATTTTGTGAGATTTTGTACTCATTGTGATTGAGCCGTGAATTCCCTCTTGTGGAAAGTATTGTTGATGTTGTTTATTTTGAAAAATTGGAATATTTGGGCACTTCAGGTACAAATTGTGATATATTGTGATATTGATACGCATGCGCTGGTATAAGGTCTGAGCGTTGAAACGTATGCGGTGAGATAAGGGTGGCTTGATACCCGTGGCTAGTAGGGGAACTACTATAAGTAATGCGGTGTGATAAGGGTAGCTAAAACGCGGGATGCTATTTCGGAAAAATATTTTTCTTTGAAATTAAATGTGAAGGGTCCCGCGGTGATATAAGAAAATGAGATATTGTGAATTTATTTATGATTTGGGACTACGAAGTGGTACCTCGGGAGTGCCCTTATTGATATTGATTTATGGCCGCAGTTGCCTTTGATTATTATTGTGATTTTCTTAAAGTTGAAAAGAATTCTATTTTGTTTCCACGAGGTATTATTTGCCATTATTTTGCGTAGTTAATTGGTGACATACTACTTACTTGATTCATTTACATTGCCATTTTATTTTTATTATATTGTTAAATATTTCACCTTGTCTTTTATTATTCCACTATGGCCTGACCTGACCTCGTCACTACTCTACCGAGGTTAGGCTTGGCACTTACTGGGTACCGCTGTGGTATACTCATACTACATTTCTGCATATATTTTTGTGCAGAACCAAGTACATCCTACCAGTCCAGATATCAGTGAGCTACCTGTGTACGGAGACTTCGAGGTATATCTGTCAGCGTCCGCAGACTCCGGAGTCCTCTTCTATCATTATTATGTTGCTTCCTTATTTTCCTTAGACCATGATATATATAGATACATTGAGGATAAATTCTTAGAAGCTTGTGACTTATTCCTACTAGGTTTGGGAGTTGAAATTGTTAACTTATAGTTTTTATTTATTTGACTGTTAAGGATTAAATTTCAGTTATATTCTGCATTGATAGGCTTACCTAGTCTTAGAGACTAGGTGACATCACGACATTCCAACGGAGGGAATTTGGGCCAGAGCACCTGTACGAGTTGCTGCAACAGAGCCACCAGTAGCTCCAGTTGGAGAATAGGCACCTGAGACGCCTATTACAACTCCTGCACTTCAGGAGACCCTTGCCCAGTTTTTGAGCATGTTTGGCACTCTAGTTGAGGTAGGGTTGATTCCACTTGCTCCTGCCACATCTCAGGCCGGGGGAGGGAAACAGACTCCCGCCGCCCGTACCCTAGAGTCATGGGCCCAGGTTGACCATGCACCAGAGGTTATACCAGTGCAGTTAGTTGTCTCATTTCGGCCCGAGGCTAGGGCAACAGTTTTAGAGGGGGGGCAGCTCAGGCTCGATAGGTACAAAAAGTTTCACCATCCCACTTTCAGTGGTTTAGCTTCAGAGGATGCTCAGGGTTTTCTAGAGGAATGTCACTATATCCTCCGTCCTATGGGTATTGTGGATTCTAGTGGGGTTTCTTTCACGACATTTTAGCTTAGAGGAGCAGCCTACCAGTGGTGGCGGGCATATGAGTTGGATAGTCCGGCTGAGGCAGCTTCACTTACTTGGACTCAATTTTCAGATATGTTCTTAAATGAGTATGTTCCTTAGAGTCTTAGATATGCATGGTGCGTAGAGTTTGAGCAGATGCGCCAGGGTTATATGACCGTGTCGGAATATGCGGTCTGATTCAGTGATTTGGCTAGGCATGCACCATCCTTAGTTGCTACTGTTCGAGAGTGGGTTCGCAAATTTATTGAGGGTCTCCACCCTAGTATCAGATTCAGTATGGCCCGAGAGCTAGAGATGGACATCACATACCAACAGGTGATGTCAATTGCTAGGATATTGGAAGATATGCGGATCCGGGAGAGGGAAGCTAAAAGACCCAGAGATTCCGGCACATATAATAATTCTCATGCCCCAGCTGCAGCTCGTCATGGTAGAGGTTATGTGACCCATCTTATTCATTCAGCACTTCCAGCTTCCAGTGGTATTCTGGCTACTCCCAGACCTCAGGTTCTATATTATGCACCGCCAGTGTCTTTTGTACCTCCTGTACGGGGTGCCTTCAGCGGGCAGTCTAGTCGATCAGGCTCGAGCCAGTCCCAGCAGCCATCCTCTGATGTCTTGTTTTAAGTGTGGTGACACTCGTCACATCATGAGGTATTTCCCCAGACTTAGGAGGGGTGTACCTCCACAAATTTCTCAGGCCCCACCCATTCCACAGGGCCCTCAGGCTTTTTAGGACATGATTACTGTACAAGTTGCCACTCCACCTGCACAACCAGCTAGAGGTGGAGGTCGGACAGGTAGAGGTCTCCCTAGTGGGGGAGATTAGGCTAGATATTATGCCCTTCTTACTATGACAGAGGTTGTTGCATCCGATTCTGTTATCACAGGTATTATTACGGTCTGTCATAGAGATGCATCAGTCTTATTTGATCCACTCTCCACTTATTCTTATGTGTCATCTTATTTTGCCCCGTTTTTGGCGTATCTGTGAATCCTTGAGTTTTTCTATTTATGTATCTACACCCGTAGGTAAATCTATTATTGTGGACCACGTGTATCGGTCGTGTTTAATTGTTATCAGTGGTTTTGAGACCAGAGATGATTTATTATTGCTTAGTATGGTGGATTTTGATATTATTTTGGGCATGGACTGGTTGTGGACCTATCACTCTATTCTTGATTATTATGCCAAGACAGTGACGTTGGCTATGCCAGGTCTACCGTGGCTAGAGTGGAGAGGTACCTCAGATCATGTTTCTAGCAGGGTTGTTTCATTTCATAAAGCTCAACGAATGGATGAGAAGGGGTGTGATGTGTATCTGTCCTATGTGAGAGATGTTAG
>AWOL01S0002823.1:47508-100307 GCA_000715115.1 Nicotiana otophora
GGGGGGGTTGGAATATATTAAGGTAATCAATCAAATGGAGCAAGGATCATGTGAATTCTTAACTGTTGTGAAACTACTAACCTAAGACGCCAGTCACTATAAAATTGATGAAGCAAACATTAAGGAATACTGATGTAGCAATACTTGTGAGCATAAGCTGATATATGGATTCAGATATAGACTACTTTACAATAAGGACCCCACACATATCATACTTCACCAAAATGCTTGGCAAAATTAAATGTAAGCATCAGAATAGTTTCTCTATATTGAAACTGGATAGAGAAAAGTGTAAGTACATTGGTTAGATTCAGCTTAAACTTTGAGACATCATATTTTATTTTTTGTTTTAAAGTTGGCCGACAAGCGAAACAACAAAATGAGCAGGTAAGAAGAAAAATTAAACATAAGATAGAAGTAACACGAGCTCTAAAAGAATCCCGAGTTACCTTCTGATGTTGGCGGTTGGACTCGTCACATATCCAACTCATTTCAAGTTCAAATGCCTTGTCCTTTGCCTCATCATGTACTCCATAAATTCTGCTTGCAAACAAAACATATTGTCAAAACAGTGAAGGAAAAAGTATATAGCAGTATAGCACCAAACACTTAAAAATTTCAATGAGATGCACTGAAGAGTTAAATTCTAGTAGTCAATCGAATCGGCGGAAAGCCCTTTAAAATTGTTGAAAATTTCCGAGAATAACTCTCATATGGATCACAGTACTCTAGAGATCAAATTTTGTACAACTAGCATGCCAATTGAAAGAAACATGCTAAAGTCATAAATTGATTTCTTAATTCTTTGAAAAAATTTACATTTCAAAAAAAAAATATCTTTGAAAAATTTATAACCACTTTGGTCGAAGAACTATTGAAGTCTTCCGGATTACGAGAAGGGATGCTAATACTATTTTAGGCAGAACTAAGATTACCCTGCATAAAGCAAATTCACAAATCACAACACATTCTGTACTATCATTTGCAGGTAGTTCTCAATGTCAAAAACAAGAATATATGCTGACAATCAGATCTTGCTGATACATACAATTATGTCATGAATTTTAAAGTTCGAAGAAACTATCAGCTCGTCAACAAAGGTTACATGTGCCTGCAAAGCTCAGAGAGGATTAATCACCTCTTCCTTCACTGCATAGTTGCAACAGACCTTTGGAGCTTTTTCTATTCAATTTTTGGACTAAGTTCGGCCATGCCATAGTCAATCAAAGAAGCTTATGAATGCTGGTGTCTTTGGAGAGTTGATAAGGCCATCAAAAGGGTCTGGAAAATGATCCTAGCAGCTACTTTTAGGTGTATTTGGACAGAGAAGAATTGCAGATGTTTTGATGGAATCTCAACTCCTACATACTCCCTGGGAGCTAGATGTTCAGTTAGCCTCTTGCTGGAGCACCCTAACCTCTGTAAATAGTACTGAAAATTATTTGGACTTTGTTATCTCCCTGATCTTAGGAAGTTCACTCATGTATCGGAGCTAACTACTACATATTTTTTGTAGTTATTGCATCTTCTTGATGCCTTATGAAAGAAGCCTTCTAACTTCATAAAAAGATATTTAAAAAAAAAAAAAAAAAAAAAAAAAACTAGATAGGAAGAATTACTTACATTTTGGCCACCTCAATCACCCCTTGTCGACAGGTCATCTCCGATAACTTCAATTTTTCAATTTCTCTGAATATATCACATTAATATTATGTCATATCAGCATAAGGAAAATTTAGCCCAAAGCAAGCCAAATGAATAACATATTAAAATGCTAGTAAATAAGGAAACACTTAATTGAATAAACCCACCCTATCAGTTCCTGATAACTCTAAAAATTTTAATAGTAATTCACAGACCTAACAAAACCTGATAACTCTAAAAAAGTTATAGCAACAGTCCACCCTTTCAGGGTGTTCCGGTATGTCCTTTTCAATATATTGATAGTGTTCAAGCTAACTTGCGCACACCTGGATTAATCCACCTATCAGTCTGTCCAGTCCACAAGCACAGGTTGCCAAAGAAATCATGCTCACCAAGGCTATAATAGATGGATTTACACCAAGAATTGCACTTGGTGTAGTTGGGACTCAAACCTAAGATCTCTGGGTTGTTACTCGTCATCCCCTTAGGACTGACCATGCATGTCTTTTATGCATGCAAATACTGCTAATCTTTTTTTTTTTTGGATAAGGTAGAAGAACACTTCTAATCTTGTTTTTTCTTTAAAGAGGAGAGGAAGTATGTGTTGTTTACTTAAGCGACCAGGTGAAAAACTTATGGTGCCATGCCAATATGTTTGGAGGGCAAATCACTTTCTCAAACTTCCATGCCGCAGAGAAGAATAATATGACAACCAACTTGTCCTTGCTGTAGCAGTTGACAATTCAATGCACCCAATTTCTTTGTAAAAGTCAAATTCCATTGCGATCGAGTTCTAGATAGCTAACTTGTGGTATAACTCACCTTTTACCAGAATACTCCCAAACAATTTAACCCAAAATTGTCTTACTGATAAAATTGAATAGTTTGGAATTTGGATATGAGCTGTCATTGACAATAATATGCTGATTTCTAATTTTACTTTGAAAACCACGGACCTATAAAGACCCAACAACCACAATGTACGGGATTTATGTTCCTAGACTTTAGCTGGCTGGTAAGTTAAATAAAGGGCAAAGGGAACAGCTTCCTAAAAAATTGCATTGTAGGAAAAATATCTCTGTGCTCTAGTGTTGTGTGTTTAAATCTAGGATTATCATTCTACATATCCTACTTTACAAACCAAAAAAATAATAATTTTTGAGTTATTAGTAATTTAAACTTGAGTTAGTGGACAGTCGATGCAGATTTCATCTGTCATGACAAGACATAAATGACCATTTGAATCTGGAATTTAGGATATTGAGAAGAGAACTACACTTACGTTTTAGCAGCTTGTCTGCCCTTTCCAATAGCAGCACCAAAGTACCTCTACAACAAATGCCGAAATATATTCACATTCTCAAAAAATCAAATGTATAGGACCAGATCACACTAAAGAATATGGGAATTTAAGAGCAGAGCCCAGTGGAAAAACATCTCTTGCAATTGAAAGAAGGATTCAACTCACGTATGAGACACCAGAAGGCTCAACCAGGTATAGTTGAGGTCCATCTCTATCATAACCTCCAAGAATCACCCCACATCCGAAAGGCCTGTAGCAAGTTGTACACCAAAAATTTCACATATAAAGCAATTTTTTCTTTTATTTGTTTCTTTGCTAAGTTTCACACATATAGAAACCAATTAAACAGAAAAATCTTCAATATACAAACCGCTGTACATAATCCAACAAACCTGAGCCACCAATACAGTGTGCATAAATGCACATAACTAGCAACGCGTTCCGCAAGTTCTTTCACCGGAATTGGCTCACCATATGTACTGCAAATTGCAAAAACCAGCCAACAAGCCGTCAGTAGAAAAAAAATTACTTCTCCAGCACTATGCAGGATCTTAAGTAGTGATCACATTACGCCTATGCCTTCAAGACCGTTCACTAGGAATCAAGCCAAGGACCATCAAATTATTGGGATGCATTTGATAAAGTTGGAAGACTTGAACGATCTTTTGGAAAAGCCTAATAGAGTCTACAACAACAACAACAACAACAACCCAGTATAATCCCACTAGTGGGGTCTGGGGAGGGTAGTGTGTACGCAGACCTTACCCCTACCCTGGGGTAGAGAGGCTGTTTCCAAATGACCCTCGGCATCCTTCCCTCCAAGAACTCCCCACCTTGCTCTTGGGGTGACTCGAACTCACAACCTCTTGGTTGGAAGTGGAGGGTGCTTACCATCAGAACAACCCACCTTGTCATTTGAGCAAGCCTAATAGAGTCTACAATTTCATCCAAATGGTATTCTAAGTTGGTGGCCCAAGTTCATGTGAAGAGGCCCAATTACAAGTGGAGAGCCCAAACAGCTAAGGGTCTTTTTTGTCATTATGTAAACCTTCGTATAAATAGAAAATATTAGGCCATCTTTCATTTTCTTAAACTATATTGAATATTGCTATGTATTTTGTGAGCTTGAAGGTAGACTTGTGGTTGCCTTTGAACTAGCCATAGAATTTGCAAAAGGTTTGTCTTCCTCTTGAGGATTCTATTAGTGTAGGTGCTTTTGTTGATTGTATTAGAGGTGATTAGAATTTAATTCTAGTTATTGCTAATATCTCACCAATATTTGTGTCTTGCTTCGGTTTCTTTATTGCTTTTTCAAGTCCCACTTCTTGTTCTTGCATTTTGGTTGTTTATCATCTGGTAATCAGAGCCTAGGCTAAAAAATTAGTCTTATAATTCTTTGGTTTTAGTTTGAAAAGAAGAAAAGAAAAACGAAATCCTTAATCCTATTTCCAGTTTTTTGTTCCAACACCCATTTGGCATTCTGTTGAGGTATTCAAAGATTTAAGTATCAATTGGAGATGGAGGAAGATTATCTAGCTTATTTGATTCCATCATGTATTGATTGAAGACAAAAATTGAAGAAGATATTGGTAATCCACCATTGGTCATTACATTAGAGATTGTCCAAATTGAAGAGTTATCATTGCAATGGAAGATGCAGGATATCAAACGGGAGATAGTGACCATGGTGAAGATGTTGAAGAGGAAAGTGAAAGTGACCATGGAGAGTGTGAAGAAGACCCGAAGCGTTACTTGGTAGTAAGAAGACTTATGGGTGCACTTGCTAAGGAAGAACTAGATCAAAGGGAGAATCTTTTTCATGATAGATGCAAGATTATGTAGGTACCTGAGCAAGATTATGCTTAATCTGGTTCCATCATCACTCAATAAAGACATAACTTGTGGTAAATGAGGTGCATCAAAGACGAGGAAGATAGAGTTGACGGAGGAGTCCCAGATTAAGCATAGATAGCAGACGTACTTTCATAAACTTCTGAATGAAAAGGGGGTGGTAACATCGTGCTGGGTGAGTTGGGGCACTCCGAGGGTCTCCGAGACTTTAGGTACTATAGGCGTATTAAGATGGAGGAGGTAGTGGGAGCTGTGTGTAAGATGAGTCGGGACAAAGCGACCGGTCAGACGAGATTCCAGTAGAATTTTGGAGGTATGTGGGTAGGACAGGACTAGAGTGGCTGACTGGGTTGTTTAATGTTATTTTCAGGACGAAGAGAATGCCAGATGAGTGGAGATGTAGTATGATGATTCCGATGTACAAGAACAAAGGTGATATCCAGAATTGTAACAACTATAGGGGCATCAAGTTGTTAAGCCATACCATGAAAGTTTGGGAGAGGGTTGTGAAAGGGAGGGTGAGGAAGGTGGTGTCTATTTCTGAAAACCAGTTCGGGTTCATGCCGGGACGTTCTACTACGAAAACTATCCACCTTATCAGGAGGTTGGTGGAACAGTACAGGGATAGGAAGAGGGATTTGCACATGGTGTTTATTGACCTAGAGAAGGCGTACGACAAGGTCCCTCGGGACGTGCTTCGGAGATGCCTGGAGGTGAAAGGGGTGTCGGTAGCGTACATTAGATCGATAAAAGATATGTATGATGGAGCTAGGACACGGGTCAGGACCGCGGGAGGTGACTCAGAGCTGTTTCTGGTGGTTATGGGGTTACACCAAGGATCTGCGCTTAGCCCGTTCTTATTTGCCCTGGCAATGGACGCCCTGATACACCATATTCAAGGGGAGGTGCCATGGTGTATGTTGTTCGCTGATGATATAGTTCTGATTGATGAGACGCGAGGAGGCGTTAATGAAAGACGGAGGTTTGGAGGCAAACCCTGGAGTCCAAAGGTTTCAAGTTGAGTAGGACAAAGACGGAATATCTGGAGTGTAAGTTCAGCAGCGTGACGGGGGAAGCGGACATGGTAGTGAGGCTTGACTCACAAGTCATCCCCAAGAGAGAAAGTTTCAAGTACCTAGGGTCAATCATCTAGGGAGATGGGGATATCGACGAGGATGTCACGCATCGTATTGGGGTGGGGTGGATGAAATGGCGGTTAACGTCTGGAGTCTTGTGCGACAAGAAGATGTCACCGAAACTCAAAGGTAAGTTTTACAGAGCAGTGGTTAGACCGGCTATGTTGTATGGGTTGAGTGTTGGCCAGTGAAGAATTCACATATCCAGAAGATGAAAGTAGCCGAAATGAGTATGTTGAGATGGATGTGCGGGCATACTAAACTGGATAAGATAAGGAATGAAATATTTGAGAGAGGGTGGGTGTTGCCTCCGTGGACGACAAGATGCGGAAAGCGAGGCTTAGGTGGTTCGGGCAAATGCGGAGGAGAACCATAGATGCCCCGGTTAGGAGGTGTGAGCGGTTGGCTTTGGCAGGGACGAGAAGAGGCAGAGGGCGGCCTAAGAAGTATTGGGGCGAGGTGATCAGGCAGGACATGGCGCGACTTCAGATTTCCGAGGACATGACTCTTGATAGGAACATGTGGAGGTCGAGCATTAGGGTGGTAGGCTAGGGGTAGTCGAGAGTTCTTCCCTCTTTGTACCGGGTAGTCTGATAGAGTTTTGTTTAGGTTTGTTAGCGGTCTATGTTGTGTTCATATTGTTGTTTTGCATAGTTTTGTGTTATTGTCCTTTCACTTATTCGTTGTTGTTATTATCTTTCTCGCATCTTTTGTTGTTACAGGCCTTTTCTTTTGTTTCTCTCATGATATTATTGTCTCTTCTGTTGAGCCGAGTGTCTCCCGAAAACAGCCTCTTTACCATTTTCGGGTAGGGGTAAGGTCTGCGTACACTTTACTTTCCCCAGACCCCACTAGTGAAATTTTACTGGGTATGTTGTTGTTGTTGATAGATGCAAGATTATGGGAGATGTTTGCTCAATGATAATTGATAATGGAAGTTGTGCAAATGTGGCAAGTGCATCTTTGGTAGAGCAATTGAATTTGCCTGCAAGGAAGCGCCTTACACCATATAGACTACAATGGTTAAATGAGTGTGGGGAGCTCAAAGTGACAAAGCTAGTATTGATAAAGTTCAAGATCGGAAAGTATCATGATGAAGTTTGGTGTGATGTAGTGCCAATGCAAGCTTGTCATTTGCTTCTAGGCCGACCTTAGCAATATGATAGAGAAGCAAAGCATGAAAGAAGAACTAATAAGTACTCTCTTGTTAAAGATGGACATAAATTTACTCTTTTACCTTTGACACCATATCAGGTGAGTGAATAATAAAATAAAATGAGAGAATTGAGGGAAAAAGCAAAGAGTAAGCAAGAGAGAGAAAAGTGTGAAGAGTGATACTTCAATAGAGGAAAAAAGTGAGAAGAGTGGCACTTCAAGAGAGAAAAAAAGTGAAAAAAGAGGGAAAATGAGGGAAAGGTTTCACTTTTACAAAATAAGAGTGAGCCTAGAGGGAAAGAAAATGTGAGTTTGTTAGCTAGTCATCAAGATCCTTTGAGAGAGGTTGAGGATAACCGTTCTCTTATACTTCTTATGCATAAAGATTGTTTTTGACTACTAATGAGCTAACCCCTTTTGTACCTAGTGAAGTTTCTACTCTTTTGCAAGGTTATGAAGATGTCTTTCCCGAAGAGCTACCAAGGGAACTACCATCTTTGAGAGGAGTAGAGCATCAAATTGACTTTGTTCCGGGATCTCAACTTCCAAATCAAGCAGCATATAAGAGCAATCTGGAGGCTATAAAAGAGTTGCAAAAGCAAGTTGATGACTTTCTTGAGATGGGATTTGTAAGGGAAAGCTTGAGTCCTTGTGTCGTGCCCATGATCCTAGTGCCAAAGAAAGATGGAAATTGGAGAATGTGCATGGATTGTAGGGCTATCAATAAAATCACGGTAAAGTATCGTCACCCTATAACTAGGCTTGATGACTTAATTGATGAATTGAGTGGCTCTCTTATCTTTTCCAAAATTGACTTAAGTGGTTATCACCAAATAAGAATGAAACACGGTGATGAGTGGAAAACCTCTTTTAAAACTAAACTTGGATGGTATGAATGGATGGTTATACCTTTTGGACTTTCTAATGCACCTAGCACTTTCATGAGGCTTATGAACCATGTGATGAAACCCTTTATTGGAAAGTTTGTTGTAGTTTACTTTGATGATATTTCGTTGTATTCAAAGTCACTTGAAGAGCATGTTGAGCACTTGAAACAAATTTTTGATGTTCTTAGAAAGGAAAGATTGTTTGCTAACTTGAAAAGGTGTACTTTTTGTGTTGATAAAGTGGTCTTTCTTGGTTTTGTTTTGAGTGCTAAGGGTGTAGAAGTTGATGATTCTAACGTAGAAGCTATTAGGAGTTGGCCCATACCTGAGTCTATTGGGGACGTTAGAAGCTTTCATGGGTTGGCTAGTTTTTATAGAAGGTTTGTTAGGAACTTTAGCACCATAGCCGAACCATTGACCCAAGTGATTAAGAAAGATAAGACCTTTGTTTGGGGGAAAGAACAAGAGGAATCCTTTAGGGAGTTGAAAGATAAACTTAGCAAGGCACCACTTCTTCAACTTCCTAATTTTGAAAAAACTTTTGAAATTGAGTGTGATGCTAGTGGAGTAGGTATAGGAGCAATTTTAATGCAAAATCAACAACTCATAGCCTACTTTAGTATGAGACTTAGAGGGGCGAGCTTGAATTATTCTACATATGACAAGGAGTTGTATGCCTTAGTTAGAGCTTTATCAAATTGGCAACATTACCTTTGGCATAGGGAGTTTGTGATTAAAACCGACCATGAATCTTTGAAGCACCTTAAGAGCCAAGGTAAATTAAACAAGAGACATGCTAAATGGGTAGAGTTTATTGAGCAATTTCCATATGTGACTCACTTTAAGAAAGGCAAAGATAATGTGGCCGCGGATGCTCTTTCTAGGAGGTTTATTTTAATGAACATTTTGACTCCTAAGTTGATGGGATTTGAGAGCATAAGAGAACTTTATCCTAGTGATCATGACTTTAATGAGCTTTATGTTAAATGTGATCAAGTTGAGGCATATAAGAAACCTTATATGTTAGATGATGCATACCTTGATAAACAAGGGCAGGAAGAGAAGGATAAGGAATTAGCCAAAGTAGAAAAGCAAAAGCGATTTCATAAGTTTGATGGATTCCTATTTAGAGATGGTAGGTTGTGTGTGCCTAAGTCCTCTCGGAGAGAAATGCTTGCTGGAGAGGCACATAGTGGTGGTTTAATGGGACATTTTGGAGTCCTTAAGACTTAAGATATATTAAAAAGGCACTTTTATTGGCCTAAGATGAAAGTTGACGTAGATAAAGTATGTGGTCAATGTGTCGAGTGCAAGCAAGCTAAGTCTAAGGTACGTCCTTTTGGTTTGTATACTCCATTGCCTATTCATAATGCTCCTTGGTTTGATATTTCTATGGATTTTGTTCTTGGTTTGCCTAGGACTAGGAAAGGTAGAGATAGTATTTTTGTGGTAGTTGATAGATTTTCTAAAATGGCACATTTTATACCATGTCATAAAAGTGATGATGCCACCCATGTTGCTACTTTATTTGTTGATCATGTGCTTAAGTTGCATGGAATTCCAAAAACTTAGTGATAGGGATTCCAAGTTTCTTAGTCATTTCTGGAAGGGTTTGTGGGGTAAACTTGGCACTAAATTGTTATTTTCTAGTTCTTGTCACCCTCAAACCGATAGGTCATTAGGAAATATGCTTAGGGCCATGGTTAAATGAAAGCTTACTTCTTGGGAAGAACAATTGCCATTGATCGAATTTGCATATAATAGGACTATTCATTCATCTATTGGTATGTCTCCTTTTGAATGTGTTTATGGTTTCAATCCTTTAACTCCTTTGGATCTAACTCCTTTGTCTCGAGATGTTGTTGTGAGTTTAGATGCCAAGATAAGAGCCGAAGCCATGAAGAAAACTCATGAGAATGCTAGAAAACAATTTGAAAAGATAAACCAAAAAGCGGCTACCAAAGCCAACAAAGGAAGAAAGAAAATGGTGTTTGAACCCGGAGAATAGGTGGGTGCATTTAGGAAGGAAAGGTTCCCTCACAAGAGAAAGAACAAGTTGCTACCCAGAGAAGATGGGCCTTTTCAAATTCTTGAAAGAATTAATGAAAATGCTTATAACGTTGATCTTCCTAATCATTTTCAAATGCATGATGTTTTCAATGTTAGTGACTTGTCTCGTTTTGATGTAGGAGATGTTACAAATTCGAGGACGAATTTTTTTCAAGAAGAGGAAAATGATCACATTATGCCTATGCCTTCAAGACCGTTCACTAGGAGTCAAGCCAAGGACCTTCAAGATATTGGGATGCATTTGATGAAGTTGGAAGATTTGAATGATCTTTTGGAAAAGCCTAATAGAGTCTACAATTTCATGCAAATGGTATTCAAAGATGGTGGCCCAAGTTCATGTGAAGAGGCCCAATTACAAGTGGAGAGCCCAATCACCTAAGGGTCTTTTTAATCATTATGTAGACCTTAGTATAAATAGAAAATATTAGGTCATCTTTTATTTTCTTAGACTATATTGAATATTGCTATGTATTTTGTGAGCTTGAAGGTAGACTTGTGGTTGCCTTTGAACTAGCCCTAGAATTTGCAAGAGGTTTGTCTTCCTCTTAAGGATTCTATTAGTGTAGGTGCTTTTGTTGATTATACTAGGGGTAATTAGAATTTAATTCTAGTTATTGCTAATATCTCATCAATATTTGTGTCTTGCTTCCCTTTGTTTATTGCTTTTTCAAGTCCCACTTCTTGTTCTTGCATTTTGGTTGTTATCAAGTTGAGACTTAAAAAACCTTTAATTAATAAAACAAATAGCAGAGCTTAATATAAAAGCCAAGAGCATATTCATGATGGCTATCGAGTTAGTCTTTGCTATTGTAACTCTATGATTTGCTTAGGAAAAGGTAGTTAACAATAGAATCTGCTCAAGCAGATGTAAGTTTTTTCAAGAAAATGAGAATAGAAGGTAGTCAAGTGGCGCCCCTTTTTCTTTCTGCAATCATGGCAACAGAAGAGACCAAATACCATCTTTCTGTAAGGACGGTGGTGTAGACACCAGTTTTGTGAGCACCTCCACTAATCCACCGGACAATCTAACCAGACACCAACACAGGTTCGGGTTAAATCTGCTCACTAAGGCTGAGCAAATGGGATCATGCTGAGTGTTGTAACTGGGGTCCGGGATTTGAAGATCTCCAGACGTTACTCCTAGCTCCTATGCCTCAACCACTCAGCCATCACCTTGGGAACGGATATAGTGAATACCATCTTAACACCATTTATCTCACAAGTAAAAGGAAGACACTTCCAAAATAGAAAAAGCACCACCAGAGTTAAAATTTCTCTATTATTTTCTTTGTCTCAAGTAGCTGGCTGTAAGATACTACTTCTGCAATACTATCTGCTATCACTAGGCCGAAAAACCATGATTCAATGCACAGGCGCTTCATTAGGTTTTTATTCTATTTGACGCTTACTGGACGTTATGTACCTAACACTATTAAGATACCATAGGCACATCAAATATTTTCATGTGTAATTTCATTAAATGCTGCTAGCGACTCAAAATCATAATTGATAATTCTGGTACATATATTTATTTTATTTTTGATAAGTCAAAGGAGATAACTCCTTTCATATATTTTAGTTATGAGCGGGAAATAAACTAAAATTTCTTTATATTTTTTCATAGCTGTCATTGCATGATTTCACAATGTATAAGTACTCCCATGAATACTGTATTGCAGGAGAACCAGAAGGCCCAACAAAAGTCAAGCACAGAGATGTAAATACATATGTTTATATTGTACTCAGACATGGTGACTAGAAGCAAACCTTTCGAAGTTGGTTGCTTCAGACTTAGCCCGGGCAACAATTTGCCTCCCATCTGCAGCCAAACCTGCAACAGCCTGCATATAAAGAATAAAGCAGTATAAAGAAAGTGAATCACCATTCGAGAATAGAGGGGAAGTGGCAAGGAAGGTAGACGTAAGTATCCAAAGAAAACATTTGCAGCTAGATAAAATTGACAGATAGCAAACAGAAGCAGAGAAATCAACTAGAAGCTCATGGTATTCTTTACAGTATATGTTACAAACTCGAAATATCAAACCATTTCTCTGAGATGAGCTCGAAATATCAAACCATTTCTTTGTCAAATCATTATCATACCTAAATTTGTATGTTCTAGTGATATATCCAGTAGGTTACAGAAATATTTTACATTTCCCATCGATCAGTATCACAATGACAATTTTTTTTTTTTTGGATAAGGACAATGTATTGAAAACTGGCAATTTCGAACTTAACCAAGAAAACAGAAATTTTTGGAATTACAACTCGGAAAATCCCCAAAACAAACCATCACAAACAGAATGCAACAGATTCCCCAACTAATTTTATTTCCGTGAAAATTCTATCATGACTAACTTTTCTCTAAACCATCTTCCCACAATAAACATAACAGTTACAGAAGAAATGTACCACATACAACACATGTCTTTGAGGAAAAGCTAGGGAGTCTCGTCTGTTGAAGCTACCATTAGCTCAAGAAATACAGGTTTTCCATACAGCCTATTCGTTACAAAATCAAACTCATCATTTGCAGCACGAACACATTGGAATGTTTAGGAAAAATAGGCCTGTGAACATATCCCCCCCCTCCCACAAAGTAATGTTGGTTCTAGAGAGATGGGAAGAAACCACCTAGTATCAATTTGCCTCAAATGGGATTTAAACGTTATTTTTGACAATGATTTATGTACCTCAACCCAGAAAGGGTTTAAGGAATTATAAAAGACTCACCATAAGGAAGAGGGATAAAGATAGGCCTAAAGGTATCACTCCAACCCCCCAAAAATAATCAAAGCATCACTAGAACTCAAAGTATCTAGATGCTAATCAGAAGCACCTTAAACAAACACGATGACAGACAGTACAGAACATTGATAGCAGAAGCCATAGAAATTCTCCTGCCTATAATCAAGCTCAATTATGCCACATCTCTGTCATTCTTTTTTTGTATATGAGAGATGATAAAGAACCTCTAGGAACGATATCAAACTTCCATAACCTCAAGGTTAAAAGATCCAGCTTTTATACAAACATCACACAAGTCTACTACTCCATCCAAATGTAAACAACAGCTACCGCTGACAACCATAGTAATGACAAAAACTTAGCTAAGAATCACAATTTTGATAATGTCTTTCGATAGTGAAGCACTTCTAGACTAGGGGTGAAGATATTGACTTTCCATAAAAGCTGAAGCAATTTTACTTCGTGTTGTGCTTTCAAATAGTGGTAAGAGTTAAGACCGCAGAAGAAAAAGAAAACAAACAGAACCATCATAAAGTTTCTCCATTTATTTACTTCTTAACTCCCCCCAACTCCAAAGTTCTCTAATTCACCAAAGTTTATTTTGACTTTATTTTCAATTCTGGACTGCTTCAGTTACTTTACAGCACCAAAATTTCTTATGCTGAAGCTTCATTGCACACACTTTCACTATACACATCATTTAATATTTAATTTTATATCCTCAGTTACTTTAAAGCTCCAAACTTTCTTATGCTGAGGCCGGCCCACTAACAGAAAGATCACTAAACTTGATAATAAAAAAAGCTTCCTCAAACCCTGATTCCTAGAAAGACACATATGTAAAGAGCTCATCTTTTTAGCTAAAAATATTTGAGATAACTAAATCAGAACAACTATTGTCAACCAAAATATAATGCTCCTCCAATTTAAATATTTGACATCAATGCTTAACATACCATGCCGGAATGGCGATGAACGGAGTGAATTCTCCGATTTGATCCAGGCAACATCATCTTGGATGCTATTAGCTTCTCCACTCCCTATAATACAATTCATATAAGAAAAACCCTAACTTTAATACAGAGAACAAAACAGGTGACTTGGAATGGATAACAAAAGGTATTTTTAAGGAGCAAACCAAGATGATTCCATCCTTGCATTTGATGCCGACGACAGTACCGCTGTTATCGACTGCTTTGCCCGCGTATTCGATCTGAAATACTCTGCCGTCCGGCGAGAATGTCGTCACCGATAGGTCATATCCCGTTCCTATGCTGGCCATTTTTCACTTCTTTTCTTCTCAAAGTAGAGCTTCTACTGATTCAGTTGAGTTCAATCAGGAGTAGTGTAGTGACCCAAATAAATAAAGGAGTTTTCTTTGGTCTCAAGAAAGAGTAGAGTTGAAAAGAAAGAAGAGAGTTTAGTTTCACAAATAGCACTAGGGTATGTTTGGGCCAATTTCTAGTTTTCTACCCACCTCAATTTTTATTTTATTTTATTACATAAAAATCACTCAATTATTTTTACAAGAGAAGATGACTCCATTTAACTTGTACTGAAAAATTATTTGCACACCTAAACTTTACGGGTGTCCTAACATCCCACTATTATTAAAATAATTGTATTTATTGACTCCCTTTTAAGCCCTGGCCAGCCGCGCGTCTTAGACAACGTTTATGAGCGCGTCTTTGATCTCTTTCAATCTTTAAAAACATCCAAAAAAAGAAAAAATTAAATTTTTAACTTCAATATAGCCCTCAACCAGCGATAATATTCATTCTTCCCCAATTTTTTACCAAAACCAAGTGAAGAACCCAAATTTCTTCTTCATCTAAATTCTGCCGAAATTGCATCAAATTGCCCTTTGAAATTTTGATCTTTGAAAGCAAAGGTTAATTTTTCTCCTCCTTAAGAACCCTAATTTTTTTATTTTATTATTGTTATGTCTTTCTCCTAAAATTCAATTTCTTTCGGTTAAACATTGTAATGTGACTGATGTTTTTAATTTTTTTCGTCGGCAAATTATCTGACTTTGGGATCGTCTGTTTGTATTGTAGTTGTTGCAATGCCTTCAAAAGGCTTGATTTGACAAGGCTTTGCAAGGAAGAGGAAGAAAATGAGTCAAGTGGAGAAATTCGATGCAACCATGGGTATGTGTTGCCTTTGTTTACAGCTTGGACCCCTTAGAACCCAGGAAGAAGATATTGGGTTTGTCCATACTATGGGGTAAATAATAGTGAAAAAAATTTCAATAATTGAGTTGTGAAAAATTATCATTGATTAATTTTCTTTTGTTATTCATCTTGGGGTACACGATCTTGTGATTTTTGGGTATGGAAGGATTCCGAAATTGATCCTAGGTCGAAATTTGTTATTCCAAAATTGCTTGACAAAATGAGTGAACTTGAGACTACATTAGAAGGATTTGAAAATCTTGCCAAGCTGAGGATAGCTTTAAGGGTTAAACACACCATAGAAGGGGAGAAGATGAAGAAGACTGAGGCTTAATTGGTGAAATTGCAAGTTGATATGGAGAATATGAAAGACAAGGAAAAGAAGTGGAAGAGCAAATTGGCTAGGTCCAAGGCTAGGGAAAATATACTTTGGTTCATTATCTTGGGATATGTATTATACTCGTTGCTTGTAGGTTTTCAGGATTTGAAAGAAGATGCAATGAGGTGTCCATTTTGAATCTAATTTTTTCATCTCAATATGTATATAGTTGTTGCTTGTAGGTGTCATTTTATATGTTTGTAATGGACCTTTCATTTGAATGTAACGAACCTTTCAACTGTAAGTAATGAAGTGTTGTTTGAATGTTTGAAGTGTTGTAGATGTGTTCTTATTGTTTCTTTGTATGTCCAAAACTTGGTAATCAATCAAGTGTGTATCTTCATACAACTATTTTTAGTGTTTAATCACAACAATAGACAGCTGCATAAACAGTGCATATGTTAAGAAACAGTTGCATCTGCGATTATGTTATGAAACACACCAGACAAGAGACTTAATACGGCAGCTGCATAAATAATATAAAAACACATACTTGGTCTCATTGACCTAAAAGAAACATACCTAATAAACAGTCACAGCTGCATAAATAGTGCATAAACACTTTTTAATCTCATTGTAGCAGCAGCAAAACAGACATCATAAGATAACAAAATGAGAAATGCAGTCTATATCTGCCTACAAATCCTTATCATAATAAAAAAAATATAATTTATAACTGCCTAAAAATTCCTATCATAATGAAGTTTATTGCAGTACAGTCAGCCACAAAACAGTGCTTGATCAATTAGGTGGTTTTGTAATGGTGCTTTTCTGGCTCAACTTAGCAGCCATAGACCTTGTTTGAATGATTTTATTGCCTCTCAATTGTTGAAGTTGCCTTGAAGCCATAACTTCTTTGCCTTTTCATTTAACACCTCTTGTTGGTTGATAGCCTAGATCTCCAGTTACTTCTACTGAAGACCTCACATTCTTAAATTTTGTAGAGGACATTCCAAGCTGCCAAAATCCAACAGAAAATCAGAGAATGAGTTCACCTAAATATGAGAGGTAGTCTCAGAGCTTACATTTTGAATTTTGAAGCCACTTTAAGTGTGTAAAACTCCCATCCCAACCATCATTGGCTTGTTATATTGTATTTTTACATCATTATTAGTACCAACATCCTACATCAACCAATTAAAAGTAAGAATTTTGTTAATGATTTAAAAAGAGAAAGATGACATTAAAGGGAAGAAATTCACCTTTTCTTTAGAACCTTTTGGCTTACCCCTTCCTTTTCCAGTACTTTGCTTTGGTGGCTTTGAACTACCAACACTTGCAGGCACATAACTTGCTGAAGTAGCAGCAGTATTACTTCCAGCAGCTTTATGACATCCCCTCTTATTATGACCCTTGTTATGACAATTGCTACATGTCATTTCCACTCCACTTTTGGACAATTTTCCTATCTTATTTTCACGTGGCTCTTTTCTTCTCACCTTTTTTAGCCTGGCTGGCATCTTCTTGATATGAGGTGGTATAACAGTTGTGTTTTGTGACTCTTGCCACATATTCATACCCAAAATAGGCTGAAGAAAGTAACTAAATTTTTCATGTAAGTGGCATTACTGTATTAGTAAGAAATATAGTTCAATGGCTCCAGATTTTTATAATGGAGGGCAGCAACTGCATAAGCACATGGTATGCCTTTTAATATCCAAGCTTTGCAGGTACATGTTTTCATGTTGATGTCCACCAGATGCTTCACTTCAGTTGCACCTGATCCTTGCTTCACTTCAAATTCAAACTCATCATTCCAGAAAATATTACATTTCATTGATCTTTATGTGTTCTCTTCCAAGACTTTCATGGCCATTGGTGAAAAATCAGTAATCCAAATATTTCCAAACTATCTGAGTTGACCTATTCTGTTCATTATCTTTACCCTTATTTCTTCCAGCATCGTCACTATAGTCTCCTGCTTTGCTGCCAAAATCAAAGCATTGAAACATTCTGCCATATTATTGTCAATATTGTCACACTTGTAGAATGTGTTGAAATACACCTTGTTCCATTTTTCTATGTTGTAGTACAATAGTTCATCAAATATCTTATTACCCAATTTCTTTATGTCATCCAGTTTTTTCTTCAACTCCCACTCATAGGTAGACCTTGCACACCTCTAGAAGCAGTTTTTTCTCTCTATGCCCCTCCATTTCTTAGACCAGTTAGCTAGGATGTGCCTTGCACACATACTATGTTCAGATTTTGAAAGTAGATCTGTTATTGCATTCTCACGCCCCTACAAAATGAATAATGATAGTTAGTTTTAAAGCTAATTAGCAGTAGGAAAATAACAATAAACTACAAGTGCTTACTTTTTGCATGTCTGTTGTAATGGTCATATTTGCACCATCTCCAAGCTGAAGATCATCCTTTAAAAGGTTGACAAACCACCTCCAAGTGTGCATATTTTCAATCTCAACAACAACCCAAGCAAGTGGAAGCATATGATTATTTCTATCTTTGCAAACTGCTACAAGTAGTTAGCCTTTACATACCTCTTTTAAAAAATATCCATCCAACCCAATGCATGGCCTACAACCAGCCAAGTAGGACTTCTTCATTGCATAAAAACAAATATAGAACCCAAGAAATATTTTCTTTCCACCTTCAAATGTTTCATCACTAAGCTTCACTACACATGTACTCCCTGGATTAGATCTAAGCAACTCATCCCTATAATCTAATATTCTGCCATACTCTAGTTTATGATCATCATTATCTCATTCAACACAATATTTCTTGTCCTCCTACAAATAGTCCTCCCAACATAGAATCCCAATTTTTTTTTTCTAATAATCTCCTGAAACTTGATTACTTTAATGTTATGTTGTTCTTTTATCCTCTCATTGAACCTTTTGGCCAAGTACTTTGAATTACATAGCTTGTTTCTGTTAGTAGGGTCACATTTGTGAATTGGATTGTAGTTCTTGACTACAAAATCCTTAGTCCTAGAATCATAACTAGCAACTAGAAGCCAAGGACATGATGTCGTCTTGTACTTAACTCTTACCCTTATAGGTTCATTTATATATTTTTCTATAAAAAACTTTTGTTGAACAACATATTTAGTTACAACTTCTCTAAAATCTCTCACACTTGCAAATGCAAGTCCAATTTCCTAAACTATTTGCTTGCAAGTCTTGTCAAAGATAACTCTTTTTTTGTCTTTTTCTTCTTCTTGCTTTAACTTTCTGTTGAACCTTCCCTTTACTTTCATTATCAGCATCATCTGGATATGTCTCAAAGTTGGCAGCTTCATCTTAAGGGTAATAAGACTCATCACCACCTATCTTACCTTCCAAACTCTTCTTCTTCCTAGATTCATATTCACCATACTCCACATCTGGCCCTCTCTTACCTAGTTTAACATGTTCTTATTCACGAGCACTTTCTTTCCTCTTCCTTCTCTCTACAGTCCTTCTTTCTACCCTAAATATCATGTAATCCTCATGTGTATCACTGCCATAATTCGCTTCTCCTTCTTCAAACAATTCCTCATGCTCTGAATCTGAGCTATTATCAGTGTTGCTGCAAGATTCAGATGAGGATTTTGAATTATCATCAGTAGTAACAGTTGTAGGCACATTGTTATTGGCACTATTTTCAGCAGCATTGGATGCATTTTAAGAAGTTCCCAAACCCTCACAGCCCTCCAAATCTTGACCAGATTTTTTCTCAAAAGTAACATTACTATCACTCTCACTTGGCTGACATATTCTAATGGAAGGAGACCACTACAATATCATCAACCATGTGATCTACATATATCTCCAAAATATCCCCATTTTTTAACTCTTCACAAATACCCATAAGGTCTCTACCAACTTTAATTACTACTAAACCAGGATAATTAGGTGGTCTAACATAAATACAACAAAAGAACTATTATACCCAAACTCTTTCACATAACCTAGAAACTCAAAATACGAGAACATATCAACATCGACATCAATACAATCAGTAATCATCCCACCAACATAATCTTCCATTGAAAAGGAATGTAACTTATCCATGGAGATTTTTCTACCATGGAAAAACCTCAGTATAACAAGTACAAAAGACATTGAAATGCCTGAATATAGCAGAAAATAAATTAATTAAGGATTAACAATTAATATTATACCCTGACATAACAAGTGAAAACACATGCAACAAGAAAAAATTGAAATTTGGTTATTATTACACCTTAAAATTGTATTTCTGTTATTGGATTTTACATTGAAAAAGTTACAGTAAAGAAATTTGAAGCAAGTTCAAAACTCTAGTTACGGACGATATTAAACAAACTAAAACAGAGATAATATTTAGGGTTGATGAGAGAAAAGGCTAGGGTTGATGGATTTACCTCCAAACGTAAATATGGTTTCACAAATAATTCAACTTCAATGTTTGAACTTGATTCTTCAAAGACCTTCAGCTTCGAAAGGGTCTTCCACCAACTTGTCATATTAAATAATAACAACAAAAGGAACCCTAAAGAACAATGAAATCGAAGGATTTTGTAATAGGTCCCTTCGATTTTGGTGAGGCAAATCAAATTTTCGAGGGTTGGGCATTAGGGTTCTTCAATTTGGGAATTTTTAACTGACAGGGTAAATGAGAGTGATAGTAAATAGGGGAAAGGCTGTTATTTTTATTTACTGGACATTTTAATTACGTGGCTTCGTAATAAAGCACATGTTTTCTACTCAAATTATTATAGTTGGGCCAGGGCTTAAAAGAGAGTAAATAAATACAATTATTTTAACAATAGTGGGGTGTTAGGACACCGTAAAGTTTAGGTATGTAAATAATTTTTCAGGACAAGTTGAATGGGATCTTTATGCATTTTCTCTTTTTATAATAAAAAAATCACGCAATTTTGACTAAATATTATACAAGAAAAATTCAAATAATTTATTTTAAAATATAATAAAATATACTCCCACTATCTCAATTTCAAATTTTTTGTATTCAAAAATATATATTTTTTTGTTGTCATTCTTTGTTGAGGTCACTCAATATTTATAAATAAGCCTCCTTCAAATATGATATTTTAATTTTAAAAATAAGATAAATTATCCCTAGTGTTTATATACCTTAAACTCCCAAATTAAACATTACATTGTCAACCTAGTGCTTGTTTACCCATAAAATAATACAGTTAAATTTATATGTGGTTTATAGACAAGTGAATTAATTTTGATCCTAAAATAATAGATGAATTAGACAAAAATGTAATACTTAGCCTTGAGATGGAGATAAAATAGGAAAAATTGTAATTCCGGGAGCAGGGCTTTCGGGGATAATAGCAACGATATCAATAAACAAGAAGATATAATTATATTGAGCTTTGAATATAGTGTAGCGTATGTTTGTCAGAAAATCTGTGTTGTTTTCAATGATAATGAAGCTCACTATTTATATCTGCACCTAGGGAACAAGGTCCTAGGATCAAACCCCTCTTTAATATCAATTATGAGGGTCATTGAAGAATGTGTAATGGCAGGTAGTGAATGACATATTTCTTGTAACGGACCGTGTAATTAATGTTGTAGAATATTTCTCATTAGTTGCTACCGGGAAGCATGCATTTATTTCATCTTTATAAGTATCATTCTCTCTAGTAACATACAGGATCGTTGCCTTCGGATTCAACTATCTTCTGTCTTCGGCTCCACGTGTCACTTCCTCATACGATCATTTAATATAAACATATTTTACCCTAATAAATAGTCTATCTGCAAATTATGTTCTCCCACAAGAAATTCACCACTTCACGTTCAACAATCTTTTGATAAAGACCTGTTTCAACCCACTTAGAAAAATAGTCAGTTAAAATCAAAAGAAAATTACCTTACCAGGAGCCGGCGGTAGTGGTCCGATGGTATCCATTCCCCTTCATGAACGGCCATGGCGACAAACTAAGTGCAATGGTTCTGCTGGCTGATGTACCAACGGTGCGTAGCGTTGACACTTATCGCATTTTTGAACATAAGCTTTGGCGCCTTGTTCCATCGGGGCCAATAGTATCCTGCCCTTACTAATTTTAGTACCAAGGAATCTGTACCCGAATGATTTCCACAAATCCCTTCGTGGACTTCTCGCATAACATAATTAGCTCCGGAGGCTCCAAAACATTGGGCCAGCTGGCCTTGGAAAGATTTCCTGTACAATTGACCTCCTTTGAAACTATATCGTGCTGCTTTAGTGCGTAGCGCCTGGGATGCTTTGGGATCTTTAGGCAACTTTTCGTGATCGAGGTAATTAATCATCTCATCCCTCCAATCCAAAACCAAATTAGTCGCGTTTACCTCGTAGCAGCTATCTGCGTCCAGAACCGAGTGCATAAGTTGTACGACCGTACCAGAGTCCGATCCCTTCATTTTCGTAGATGAGCCAAGGTTAGCCAATGCGCCTGCTTCCGCATTTTCTTCCCTCGGGATATGCACAATTGACCACTCACGGAACCGAGCAAGCAGAGCCTGGACCTTCACTACGTATTGCTGCATGCGTTCCTCTTTGGCCGTGAACATCCCGTAGACCTGATTTACCACCATCTAGGAGTCGCATTTGATTTCTATGACCTTAGAATCTAGTCCCCGGGCCAATTCGATCCCTACAATCAAAGCTTCATACTTCGCTTCATTGTTAATCAGAGGAACTGTTCTTATGGCTTACCTTAGGGTTTCTTCCAAAGGCGTGGTTAATACTATGCCGAGCCCGGACCTTTTTACGTTGGAAGCTCCGTCCGTAAATAGGTCCAAACTCCTGATGTCGATTTTAACACCATCACTTCTTCTATGGTTGCCAAAAGTAACAATCCCGGACTGAAATCGGTCATAAAGTCGGCCAAAACTTATGACTTAATCGCAGTCTTGGGTTTATATTCTATGTCAAATTCACTCATTTCGACGGCCCATTTGGCCAGCCTACCGGAAAGTTTAGGTTTATGAAGGATATTCCGCAGGGGAAAGGTGGTCACCACAACTATCAGGTGACATTGGAAGTAAGGCCTTAGCTTTCGAGCGGCGACTACTAGGGCTAAGGCTAACTTCTCCAGATGTGGATAGTGAGTTTCTGCTCCCGTTAAAATTCTACTAACGCAATAAATAGGAGATTGCGTACCTTTGTCCTCACGGACCAAAACAGCACTTACCGCTACCTCCGAGACTGCTAGGTAGATTAACAGTTTTTTGCCTTCCTCCGGCTTCGATAGTAACGGAGGACTTGACAAATATCTTTTCAAATCCCTCAAAGCCTGCTGACATTCCGGGGTCCATTCAAAATTGTTCTTCTTTTTTAGTAACGAGAAGAAATGATGGAATTTTTTTTAAGACCGGGAAATGAACCTGCTCAAAGCGGCCAATCGACCCATGAGCCATTGCACCTCTTTTACGCTTGATAGCTAGTTCAGGATATCTTAGATATTTTATTGGGGTTAACCTCAATCCCTATTTGTGACACCAGGAATCCCAAGAACTTACCGGAGTTGACCCCGAACGCACACTTCTCGGGGTTAGGTTTCATGTTATGCTTCCTTAAGTTGTCAAAAGTTTCTTGCAAGTGTTTAAGATGATCACCTATGTTCAAAGACTTAACACACATATCGTCTATGTAAACTTCCATGGTTTTCCTTATTTGCTTTTCAAACATTTTGTTCACGAGCCGCTGATAAGTGGCTCCGGCGTTCTTTAGCCCGAAGGGCATCACATTATAGCAATATATGCCGAAATTCATTATGAACGAAGTTTTTTCCTGATCCTCCGAGTTCATCTTAATTTGGTTATACCCGGAGTAAGCATCGAGGAAACGCATTAACTCATGCCCGGCCATTGCATCAATCATTTGATCAATGCTCGGCAATGGGAACGAGTCTTTTGAGCATGCCTTATTTGAGTCCTTATAGTCTACACACATGCAAAATTTATTATTCTTCTTTGGAATTACTACTATGTTAGCTAGCCAGTCTGGATACTTTACCCCTCAGATTGAACCGATATCAAGCAGGTGAGTTACCTCTTATTTGACGAATTTGTTTCTGGCCTCGGCAATAGGACGTTTTTTCTGTCTTACCAGATGAATGTTGGGATCCAAGCTTAGCTTGTGTACGACCACTTCCGGTGGGATACCTGTCATATTCGCATGTGACAACGTAAAACAATCGACGTTAAATTTGAGAAATTCAATAAATCTAGACCTTAGTTTGGGATGCAGTCATGTCCCTAAGTGGAATTTTTCTCTCCAAAAACTTTTCGAATAATGCGCCTTGCTCAAGCTCTTCCGCTATGGATTTCGTTGCGTCCGTCTCTTCTGGTACCTAGAAATACCTTGGCACCTGATAAGATTTCGACGCCTCTTCCCCCTGGTTGACTTCGATTGACTCGGGAGCAGGCGTCGGTTCCTGTAATTTCTATGCCGCATGCTCCTTCCCTTTGCTACTGGAGACCGAAATTGCATTCATCTCCCTTGCCGCCGGTTGGTCACCTCTTGTTTGTTTAATTCCCTCAGGAGTTGGGAATTTCATCAACTGGTGATATATCGATGACACAACTTTCATCTCGTGCAACCATGGTCTTCCCAGGATAATATTGTAGCCCATATCACCATCCACCACCTCGAAAAGGGTCGTCTTCATCACCCCTTCGGCATTTGTGGGCAGCAGGATCTCTCCTCGGGTTGTCACGCTTGCTAGGTTAAACTCGACAATGAGTTTTGTGGTCGGAATAATGCTTTCGGTGAGCTTGGCTTGCTGATAAGTGAGGATTTTGACTGCTTATTAGCACCTTTTAGCTTCTATTTTAGTCGAAAAGCATTGAATTATGTTCCCGAAACTAATAAATTTGTGCAAAATTGCAGGAATGCTGGAAGTTTGGTCTCCCGAGATGAAATCTGACTCAAAAAGGAGTGTTCCGAATCACAAGGCAATAAAGGGTGCATAAGAATAAATGTACGGTCCGCAGAAGGAATTCTGCTGCTGCAGAAGAAATTGCGGACAACAGAATTCCATCTACGCGGAAACCAAGAAGAAAAGTTTAGCAGAACTTTGCCCAAAATACGGACCGCACATGAATTGTGCGGCCGCAAAACTGGGCTAAGAATCAAAGATCAGAGAATATGCAAAAAGACCAAGTTCAGGAGCCCTTTTGAATTGCGGAATGCATAAGAATTGTGCGGCCGCAAAAGAGTTGTCTTGCGGCCGCAGTCCAGTAGTGTGTGGCCGCAGAAGATTTCCTTGTAGCCGCATTACAGAAATATGCGACCGCAGGACTCCACTTCCTACCATATGAAGAAATCTGCGGACCGCACATGGAATTGTGCGGCCGCAGAACCCTCCGGAGAGCATTTTTGTCCGAGATTTTCAACCTTGTATAAATAGACGAGTTTCACAAAATTATGTCAAGTTTGAACATCTGAAGTTGTTGTAGCCATTTTTCTTTACTACTTTAGGAAGTTTCACATTACTTTGGTGTATTTATATTAGATTAAATCCTTTTAAGCTTCCATTATGAGTTTAATTAGTTTTTCTTCCTCATTTTCTTCAAATCTCATTATGAATAGCTAGACTTTTACTAGGGTTGTGACCCAACCCTAGTGTATAAACTTTACGGATAACTAATTTAGTGCTTGTTTATGATTGAGTGTTGATTATTTAGCTTAGTTCATGCTTTAATCGTAGAATTAATGGTTGCAAACATTATTTCATGCCTATTTGACTTAGTATCTACTTTAGAAAGATGGACCTAGTCTAGGATAACTTAACTAACAAGGAATTGGGTCAATTGAGAGATTGATTACCCCAATTAAAGGGTTCAATCTAGAGATAGTAATAACCCGACTTGAACTCTTATCAACTGTCTCGGGTGATTCCCATTTGGTCTTGAGAAAGCCAAATTGGGCAAAACCACTCTCTGACCGAGAGGTATTGAGTGGGTAATGTAGAGTTGAGAGCTATAATACACAGGGGCGGATCTATGTACACGGTTCGGGGTGGTACGCCACCCGCAAGCTTCGGCAAAACCCTTATGTATATATGTAGATATGTATAAGAAATATGATATATATTTAAGGTGCCACCCATAGAACAAAAGTGGCAAAGGTGTCAGTAGCAAAGGTCTGCCTTTTCGTTCAGCAGGGCAATAGTTCGAATCCAGGCGGGAGCAAATAAATCTTTGGCTTACATTCAGTTGCAATTTAAGGAAATTAAGTACACTACACAACACACTCTTCTATATTTTGTAGTACACACTCTTCTATATTTTGTAGTAAATGTTTTACTTTTCTGTTTGTTTGTTTAATGAAATTAAGTACACTACACAACACATTCTTCTATATTTTATAGTAAATGTTTTACTTTTCTGTTTGTTTGTTTGTTTAAGTATAAACAAATAAGATAAAATAATAATAAAAGTACTCTTTATATAATATTCTCTTATAATTAAAGGTAAAACAATGCCCGAATTTCCCAAGTCCACTTTCCCCTTTCCCTTTCTCTAATTCTCAATGTTTCAGCCTTCATTCACGCCACTGCTTCTGCTTCTTGCTTCTCTGTTAGACTGTTACTGTAAACATTTATTTTGCTTTACCTTTGCGGATGCTTGATGCTTCACACATTCATTGCTCACTAGTCACTAGTCACTAGTCATTGCACTACGCCCACCATTATAAGGTTTCCTCAATCCTCACCTCCTCATGTTTATTTCTTAACCCTATGTGGCTATTTTTTCCCCATCAAATATGTGTTCTTGTTATATTTTTGTTTTGTATTTAGTTGGATATTAGTGTTCTTGCTAAACTTTATTGTCACTATTTTGATTTTTTTGTTATGTATTTCTTTGGTTGTGTTTAAAAATCAAATGCCTCTTAAATAATTTCACTGTAGAATATAAAATAACTAAACTTATTGATGGTATGACCTGGTAGAAATTGTTCTATATTTCTCACTGGAATGAATTCTCAACCAAGTCCTAGTTGTCAATCCTTGATCCAAGCGAATGCCAATCATTCCTATCTTATAAATGAACTCGATTTGGGGTCACTTAAAGGCGATCCAGGAGAAAGAGTACCTATTGCTGACTATAACCCTAGAATACGAGATGAAGTAAGGAAATATTACATTCAACAAGGTCCTTGTCAACCTTCCAAGCATCAATTTTCCAAAACTCAAATAGGAGGAAGAATGCGTCAATTTGTTCCAAGTTGGTTCAATAGTCAATTTTTTAAATGGTTGGAGTATAGTGTGAAGAAAGATGCGGCATTTTGCTTATGTTGTTATTTGTTCAAAAATGAATTATTCATGGAAGTGCGGGTGAATTTTATACAAAAAATGGTTTTAGGGCTTGGAATAAGGGTCTTGAAAGGCTACGTTTATATGTTGGTGATGTTAATAGTATCCATGATAAATGTTTCAAGAAGATACTAGATTTATCAAATCATCATCAATCAATTCAAGTTGTTTTTGATAAGCACTCCGAGAAGTTGAAAAATGAGTATCGAATGCGTTTAGAAGCATCAATTGATGTGGCAAGACTTCTATTGTTGTATGGATTGCCTTTTAGGGGCCATGACGAAAGTGAATCTTCAATAAATCAAGGCCTCTTTCTAGGATTCTTACGATGGCATGGGGACAAGCATCAAGATGTGGGAAAAGTAATATTATAAAATGCTCCACAAAATGATACTTTGACTTGCCCTATGATCCAAAAGGATATTATCAATGCTTGTGCAAAAGAAACATTAAAGGCTATAATTGGAGACTTGAATGGAGATTATTTTGGTATATTAGTTGATGAGTCCAAAGATATCTCACATAAAGAACAAATGGATCTTGTTTTGCGTTATGTTGATAAAAATGGTGAAGTGGTAGAGCGATTTGTTGGTCTTGTCCATGTTAGTGATACATCGGCATGCTCATTGAAGGAAGCAATCTACTATTTGCTTTCGGACCACTTACTAAGTACGTCTCAAATACGTGGACAAGGTTATGATGGAGCTAGTACCATGAGGGGAGAGATAAGTGGTTTTAAGACTTTGATTATGAAAGACAGCTCATCGGCATATTACATTCATTGCTTTGCTCATCGATTACAATTAACACTTGTAGCTATGTCTAAAAAGCATTTGGATGTCGAAGACTTCTTTTGTCATATTACTAATGTGTTAAATGTCATTGGAGTATCTTTTTAGCGCAGATATTTGCTTCGCCATCTTCAAGCTGAAAAACTAGAGCAATTACTTGAGTCCGGTGAAATTCATACCGGGCGAGGACTAAATCAAGAACGCGGGCTTCAAAGACCAGGTGATACTCGTTGGGGATCACTTTTCAAAACATTAGATAATTTTATTGTTATTTTCTCATATATTATTCGTGTGCTTGAAGTGATTAAACATGAAGGTTCTACCTCAAATGAGAGAAATCAAGCAAAATATCTTTTGAGTGAGATAATAACATTCAAATTTGTTTTTATGCTTCACTTGATGTTGAAAGTTTTGGCAATGTCAGATGAGTTGAACAAGATCCTACAAAAGAGAGATTAAGATATTGTTAATGCCGTGGAGTTCCTTAATATTACAAAGAAAAGATTGCAAGATATGAGGGAAACTGGATGGGAATCTTTGCTAGATGATGTTTTCTTATTTGTCATATGCATGATATTATGATTCCCAAGATGGATGAATCCTATTTTCCTGGAAAGTCGAAGCGTAAGTCTTCTAGTATTTGTTATTCACACCACTTACGTATTGATATCTTTTATGCTGTAATTGATGTGCAACTTCAAGAACTTAATGATTGTTTTGATGTAGTGAGTAGCGATTTGCTTCTTGGGATGGCTAGTTTGAATCCAGCCAATTANGGTATTGAGTAGCGATTTGCTTCTTGGAATGGCTAGTTTGAATCCAGCCAATTTTTTTGCTAATTTTGATAAAGGTAGAATAATGACTTTAGCAAAATGTTACCCAAATGAGTTTGATGAAGTACACATTCGAGACTTGAGTTATCAACTAGATACTTTCATAATTCATATGCGAGTTGGCAATCCCAAGTTCTCCAACTTGCAAGGAATTAGTGATTTGGCAAAAGCAATGGTTGAGACAAAACTTGTAGAGACTTATTCGTATGTTTATTTACTTGTGAAGTTAACTCTGATTTTACATGTTGCTACCGCAACTGTGGAGAGAGCATTCTCATCCATGAAGCAGATAAAGAATGAAGAGAGGAACAACATGGGTGATCAATATTTAAATAATTATTTAATTTGTTACATAGAGCGTGATGTATTTACAAATGTAAGTAATTATGTCATTATTGATCGTTTTCAAAATATGAAAGCTCGTCGAGTATAATTATAAATAGATTGCATATGATATTAAAAATATTGTTGGAGGTTTTATGCTTTGCGTCAATTAGTTATAGTTATTATATTTTCTTTCGTTTAATCTATTGTCTATATACCCCAAAGTCCCGAATCGACGCTCGAGTTGATCACATTGATTAGGTCGGCACCCGTAACCCCTAAATCCTGGATCCGCCTCTGATAATACACCCCAATCAACAAAACAAACATTAACGTCTTTATCCCATTAGGCAAACAACTAGGTTATGGTCACAACCGTAGGCCTTTTACCCATTTGGAAAAACCTTAAAAACAATTATTTCTACTCTACTTTCTTTATCTTGCAATCATTAGATTAACAGTAGAAATAGGAAACAAATCATTGTTGTGGAAGTGCAATCTAGACAATCCAATTGTTCATTTGAAATATATACCCCTAACTCTCATCCTAGCTCCCAGTGGATTCGACCCCAACTCCTAGTTGGGTATTTATTATTGCATACGACCATTTCATCTCTATTGAGGTGTACTTTGGACGTGATCACTTGCTCCAATACTCTCCATTGTATAAAATTGGCCGAACTCTCTGTATCCACCAGAACACGTTTAATTTTAAAATCTAATACATTTAAAGAAATTACCAATGCGTCATTGTTCGGTAGCAACAATCCATCTGGTCCCTCCTTCGTGAAAGTGATGTCGTCTTCAGTGACTTTTCGGAGCCTCTTGTTGTGGGTTACTGACACCTTCGTCTTTTTTGCCGTCGAGAATGTAACCCCGTTAATCTCGTTTCCCCCAAAAATATTGATTGTCAGGCGCGGGGGATCTTCTCCTGCTTTTGAGGGCTCCGTGTTATCACGATTGCGAGCGTAATTATTTTTAGCCCGGTCTCTTAAAAATTCCCTGAGATGGCCATTTTTCAGCAGTGTCTCCACCTTTTCGCACAGATGCCGGCAGCCCCCGGTCCGGTGACTGTTTGTCTCGTGGTATTTGCACTATAAGTTTGGATCCCTTTGTCTGGGATCAGATCTCATTAGCTTTGGGAATTGTACTTCTTTAATGTTCCTCATAGTCGATACCAACTCTACTACACTGACGTTGATGTTATATTTTAAAAGTCTGAGATAGGAAGAATCTCGAGAACCTGACATTTCCTTATCCTGTAATGACATGTTGTTCCGGCCGCGATCAGTTCTTCTATTGGTAATGAACCTATCCGCCAATCGAAAACCTTTGTTGCATCCTTTGGCCCGTTCATCGGAAAAAAATTGCCTCCTCGAAGATCGTCGATCTGTGTCGAAATCATCTTTTGATTTCTCTTTATTCTTATCCCGGTCCCGACCCTTAACCGACGCCGGAAAATCGAGCTGATCATCCTCAATCCTTATCATTGACTTGTACTGGTTGTGAACATCTGCCCAAGTTATTGCTTGGAACTCGAGCAAGCTTTCTTTAACTTCCGGGAAGCATCAGACTTCTCAGATTCAGACCCTTGGTGAATGCTCCAGTCACCCATTCATCTGGAACGGCCAGTAGCAGCATCCTTTCCTTCTGGAACTTGGTCACAAACTCCTGTAGCAACTCAGACTCTCCTTGTGCAATCCTGAATATATCGGCCCTTTCGGGCCTGTACCTTTTTGGCCCCAACATGGGCCTTAATGAAAGAATCCGCGAGCATCTCGAAAGAGTTTATGGAATGCTCGGGCAAAAGCGAATACCACGTCAAGACTCCCTTCGTGAGAGTCTCTCCGAATTTCTTCAGCAAAACTGACTGGATCTCGTGGGGAGCTAAATCGTTCCCCTTCATCGCCGTTGTATAGGTGGTGATATGCTTCTCAGGATTTGAAGTCCCATCATATTTCAGCACGCCTGGCATTTTAAACCCGCTTCGGGATTAATTCTGGTGCCACGCTTGGTTTGTACGGAAATTAAGTGTACTTCTTTGAGTCCGGCCCTTTCAGCACTGGTGGTGCATCTGGAATTTGGTCCATGTGGGCATTCACTTCCCTCATAAACCGTATGAGTTCGTTTTTGAAGGGATCACTCTCGTTGTTATGATCGGATATGCTCCCCCCGGCCCCATCGAAGCCGACCTCGCCCCTCGGGGTGTTGTTGTCGACCCTTTGCGTTGTTTGATTTGCGGGAGCACCGGGAGGAACTGAACCTCGTTCATTCGCGTTATTGGAAGCACCCAATAATGCCTGCTTCAGTTCTATCATAACCTTATCGTGCCATGTGAGATAACCTAAAATGGCCTGTTGTTACTCCTGCAACACCCTTACCGCTTCGACGACATGATCTTCTTCAGCATCATCAGGAGTCGCCTCTCGAACATGTCGTGGGTACCGCCTTCCGTGGACTGGTGTGGCCTCGTTCCCCTCACTGCGGGTATCACTGATTGAATCCTCGTGTTGAGGCTGATTTTCTCGGGCCTCAAGGTTGTATGTGTTGTTAACACTATTATCTGCCATTTTCTATGATGTTTTGCTAGAACAAATAATCAAATACGTTAGTAAAAGAGGCAAGGACCAAACTTAATTACATAACTGTCTAAGCCCCACGGTGGGCGCCAAACTGTTTACTCGTAAAACGGTACAATTAAAATTATACGTGATTTATAGATAAGTGAATTAATTTGATCTTAAAATAATAGATGAATAAGACAAAAATATAATACTTAGCCTTGAGATGGAGATAAAATAGCAGAAATTGTAATTCCGGGAGCAGGGCTTCCGGGGACAATAGCAACGATATCAATAAACAAGAAGATAAAATTATATTGAGTTTTGAATAGAGTGTAGCGTATGTTTGTGAGAAAAATCCATGTTGTTTTCAATGATAATGGAGCTCACTATTTATAGCTGCACCTAGGGAACAAGGTCCTAGAATCAAACCCCTCTTTAATGTCAATTATGAGGGTCATTGAAGAATATGTAACAGCATGCAGTGAATGCCATATTCCTTGTAACGGGCCGTGTACTTAATGCTGTAGAATATTTCTCATTAAATGCTACCAAGAGGCAGACATTTATTTCATCTTTATGAGTATCATTCTCTCTCTAGTAACAAACAGGATCGTTGCCTTCGGATTCAACTATCTTCTGTTTTCGGCTCCACGTGTCACTTCCTCGTGCAATCATTTAATATAAACATAATTTACCCTATACAGTGCTCCATCTTCATTCAACATAGCTAAATAATGGCAATATTTTGAGACCCATATAGGTATAGTTATAGCACAACCAAAGTCGAACATTGCCAATATGGCTCATTCCTTTCCTTATTTTCTTGATTGTCAGTATCATTTAGTTATTTGATTTTTATTTAATCATTTGATTCTAAGCATAGTTTCCCACCAATTTCTTGCTTTTGAGGTGTTTGCTTCAATGGAGAGGGTTAGCTTCATCCTTGCAGCATCTCCTCACATAGGACATGCACTACGACTAGTGAATGGAAAACCTTACTCGCATGAGTTGATTACATCAAACCATTAAATACATAAAATGTGTTTGCACATTAACTTTTGTAACTTAATTATGGTTGATTAATATACATTTTGCAAGTATAAGGCGGGCTTACTCTTGGGGATCAGATAACCAAGGAACACATACATGTTTATGGCTTGCTCCTAGAGGCCATTTTATTGACGTTTTCGACATTTAAATTGCTCGTTCCTCCACAAAAGGACTAAAAGCAAAAGATGAAAGGAAAAAAACTCAGTTTGAGGGGGTATATGCAACAATCTTTTCCTAGCTAAGGTGCCAGAAGGCCTTATCTGTGACAAATCTGTAAGCGTTTTTCGCTAGTCAACATGTAAACTGCTTGGCTCACCAAGGGTATTGACAGAAATCCCATTTCTCTCAACATGTTGTTGATAAAGATGGCATTTGCAGGAGTATTAAAAGGTTCATGAATGGCTGCACTGCTGATGAGTCTGGACTTGCAATTCGCATAGGAAATAGGTAACTAAATTTCAGTCTGTAAATCTGTATAATCAATAGAAGAGCTTCTATAACCTGCAAATTCTGAAATTCCACCACTCTTGTTTGTCTAAGAAATAGAAGTATGTGCTTAGTTATCGGGAAGTTTATGATGGAATTAGAATGTGTTAGCTTTACAGCTGCAAATCTCTTTATGGTTAGGTGTTGCATACGTGCTAGACTAAATTTTGTGTTGTGTATATAATTTATCTGCAGATCTTTATGTTCAAGTCTTCCATTTCTTTTTGCACAAAACAGTATACAAATCTAAAGGAGAACTTGAATGTGGGGCTCATAGGATTTGTAAGTACGTGCCCCTTTCTCTCCCTGGAGTATGAGCAACAAGAAACCGTTATCAATTGAAGCGACTAATAACTGAGAACAGTCGAGATGAAAACATAATGATGTACTCACAAGAAATTCATTCTAGGTTATCAAGATAATACAAGGGGGTGTCCTCTACGCAGGAGAGTGTTTCTTGAATACGCTATATAACTTACAACAATGAACATGCACCTCTATGTGAAAAGAACTGATTTCTGTTTTTTCACAAGGTCACGAGGGAAAAGGAAATTAGTAGACGAGTTGTGGTTCAAACTCTGCAAAATCAACTGAACCTGACTCAATGGGTTTCATGAGATATGCGGCCAATAACTCAGAAGCCAGAGCTGCAATCAGAGGGATCCTCTTGAAATTCTTCACAAGTGGAATGTCATCAGTCTCCCCAACAGCAAGTAGTTTTTGGTTAATCTCCACCATCCTGTCCAACTTCCTCTTGAATTCTGGGTTCTCAACGTCAAGAACAGCAGGGAAAATCCTTGCTGTTGTTCGGTTTGTCTGCACAAGATATGCTAGGTTAGTGAATATGCTACGCTCACGACCAAAAAGAAAAAAAGATAAAGTTAGAAACAACAGTTTAACAAGTTAATTGCATGCAACAACTTACAAGGTAAACTGAGGTACCAACAGCAGGTACTACATAATGTGGACAAGGTAAATATATAAATGGGCAAAATTAAATAATGTGTGGATAATTCGGGGTAGTAACAGCCGAAAGATATAGTACTCTTCCATGAGGTGAAAAGGGATTTTCAAAAATCTTGTTTTCTGTAGGAGCATCTGTTCATTAAGAGAACCTCACACTTCTGACACTAACCATGTAAGTAATATAGCACTTAAGATGCTAGGCGGGCTAATAAAAATGGAAGTCTCATTCAATTTTGTTATAATGAAGTGTGACTGAAATAGCATCCCAAAGATTTCTAGCCCAAGGGTAATGAAGAATAGAACATATAGAACTGCATAGTCTACAGCATGCTAATAAAGCAACGATAAAGAAAGAGTAATATACGGCCAAGTGATCACCTCAATGATGACATGCATGTCAAATTCTTTGGTGTCAAGCCCAATGCCTTCATAGAAATCTGTTCTTTGGCAGTCATTCAAGTACATTGTGACATAAACCTGCATTTTGGTAGTCAAACTATAAGTAAGATTATTGTCAAACAGGTGAAACAATCTCTATATAGAAGGCAATGTGAAAGCCTTTCAGTTGGCTAATCATAATGAAAAGATATACAAATGCAGGTGGTTACCGAAAGGCAGAAGAAGCGAGACCACAACTTTGCCTTCCAGTCATTGAGGAACTGAGGCTGTGCTTTCATCAAAGCAGAGAAGAAATCACCGTGGCGGTTCTCATCCTGGCACCAGTTCTCAAAGTATTTGAAGATTGGATAACATGTGTACTCAGGATTGGCCTTGAGATGCCTGTATATGGTAATGTACCTCCAGTATCCAATTTTCTCAGACAAGTAAGTTGCATAGAAGATGAACTTTGGCTTGAAGAAAGTGTATTTTCTTGCTTTTGTCAAAAAACCCAAGTCCAATGCCAAATTGAAATCAGATAACCCCTTGTTCAAAAACCTGCAAAATCCCAACAGCCAAACCTTCTCAGTACTCATAGATTGAAGTAATTTTCCTTTCTGATTAACCATGCTCAAAGAGAGAGTAATATTTGAGCTTACCCAGCATGGCGAGCTTCATCCCTGGACATGAGGGAGAAAATCTCTGCAACGACGGGATTAGTTTTCTGCATAAATAACTCAAGCATTAGTTGGTTATAGGAAGGGGGGAAAAGGAGGAGCTATTCAATATTGGCAATGAACTACCTACTTTTTTTTATTTTTTCTAACCATGATTAAAGTCTCCGTTCTGAAGATTGAGCACGGCATTACGGAAGTAAAACTTTGCTAGTGAAGGCAAAAGCACAAACCTTTTGTTCTTGTTTTATTTGTTGGGGTTGGGGTGTTCTTTTATGGTTGCAAAAAGATGATAATAATAAGTGAACATGAACATAAATAGCTAGGATGTAAGCTGCCTAAAATCAACTATAACTTTCTTGGTCACATATCAAACAATGTGCAACAGAAGATGTGCTTTTCTGCTTCTTTTTTTCAGAAGCTTGAACACTAAAAACAGGTGTTAGAGAGAATGCTATGAGCAAATCATCTAATACTTGATTTTTCATTCTAGAAATCAAACTATAAGTTAGAACTTATTCTTCAAACAATGTCTACAAAGCACTATAATCTGAAGAAGAAAAAAGAAAAAGAATTGGAAAACATTCAAATTTCACTTTAACAGAAGCTAAAAAGTAACCTAGATAAGCTCGAACCACTTGAACCAAATAATTATACTAACATTTTCACAAATATAAAAACACAAACTACAACAAGCCAAAGAAAAAGTCTCAAGAATTGCATATAATATCTATGATTAACACTAAAAACAGGAGTTGGAAAACAAGAAATAAATACCTTGAGCCTCCTTCCAAGCTCCTTGTAGAGAAGAAAACCAGAGAACTCAGCAGTGCAAGACCTCTCCAAGAATTCAACAAAGATTTGCCTAAGAGGTCCCTGAATTTTATCAGCAGCTTCTTTAAACTCCTTGTTCCTAACAAAGTGAGTCTGATTATAATCAGTCTTGAATTCCTGCAAGAGAGCCTCAAACTCAGCTTCATTCAAGTTCTTGTTGATTTCAGTGTTGAAAAGTGTTTCCATTTCATCAAAATCAGTTGTGTAAAATCTTGGTGTCAAAAGGGACTCTTTAATTCCTTGTTTCTGAGCTTTCTTGGTTGGTTTTGAAGTTGGTGGAGTTGTGGTGGCTGACATTCTCACTGTGAACGGCAGTCTGCGGTTGCTCAGCCGTGGAGTAGTGGTGGCGTTAAATGTGTTGAACTTGGTAATTGGTTTTAGTAAAGCCATTTCTGCTGCCATTTTTTTTCCCGATAACTTCAGAGCAGGAACTGTGGTTCTTTGAAAGAAGTGAAGCTAAGGGAGATGAGAGGTGGAGGGGAAATAAATGAATTTAGATGACAGTGATGGAATCTAATCTCATCCAATGAAATCTTGGGGATTAAGTGGGTTTTTGACACGTGGCAGTCTGTGATGGGCCAGCTCGATTACATGGTAGCCTTGTAAGTTTTGTATGTTTGTGTCAATTGGAAAGTAGTAATAGTTGTGGTCTATGTTTCTCCATGTAGATTTCTCAAGATTTTTCTTTTATTTCTTTAATAGATTTCTCAAGATATTCACTGCTACTACTGGTTGAAAAAAATTTCTATTTGTATTTAATCTTTATGAGTTTCTTTTTGATTGGTTACTACTCACTCCTGTGTTTGGTAATTTATGTGTGTCTAAGAGAGTTTATGTAAATGAATGGATCTTGTTTAACTGATTAGTACTTAATAATGTTCTGATCTCAGCTGTACCAAACACAATAACAAATCGATTTGTGTTGGAAAAAGAGACGATGTAATCTAGTACTCCCAGGGGAACATATCTCCGTGCATATATTTATGTATAAAAATTTATTAAAATTGTAATGAATAATAGATATGAAATCATAACTTTTAAAATTTAATTGATTCAACGGAAAAGGGTCAACTTTGCCCTTGAAGTATTAGATTTGGTCTAATATTGCCCATCATCCACCTATTGGGCTAAATATATCCTCCCTATTAAGGTTTTGGCTCACACATGCCCTTTAAGTTAACAACCCATTTCAGATTAAAAATTAAAATTATTTTTAATGATGTGGCTTTATCCTATTGGTTGATTTAAAATCCACCCCAAATATGTCCAACTCACCCACCCGTTTGAGACCGACCCGACCCAACTCGTGCATTACCTACTAAACCATATAATCCATCAGCCAAATACACTCATACTCCCCCATACGACTGATAGTCCTCTCAAAATTTGGGTTCTTGTTGTTCTTCTTCTTCACTCTCTCAAATCTGAAAATCAGAGTTCTTACATCTTCTCCATCTTGTTTTAGCTTCAAAATGACTGAATCTTCTTCTGCTTATTCCGAAATTCATACGACTGATACTCCCCTCTCTGAAAATTAAGGTTCTTTTTGTTCTTCCCTCTCCCAAATCTGAAAATCAGAGTTCTTACATCTTCTCCATCTTGTTTTAGCTTCAAAATGACTGAATCTTCTTCTGCTTATTCCGAAATTCATACGACTGATACTCCCCTCTCTGAAAATTAAGGTTCTTTTTGTTCTTCCCTCTCCCAAATCTGAAAATCAGAGTTCTTACATCTTCTCCATCTTGTTTTAGCTTCAAAATGACTGAATCTTCTTCTGCTTATTCCGAAATTCATACGACTGATACTCCCCTCTCTGAAAATTAAGGTTCTTTTTGTTCTTCCCTCTCCCAAATCTGAAAATCAGAGTTCTTACATCTTCTCCATCTTGTTTTAGCTTCAAAATGACTGAATCTTCTTCTGCTTATTCCGAAATTCATACGACTGATACTCCCCTCTCTGAAAATTAAGGTTCTTTTTGTTCTTCCCTCTCCCAAATCTGAAAATCAGAGTTCTTACATCTTCTCCATCTTGTTTTAGCTTCAAAATGACTGAATCTTCTTCTGCTTATTCCGAAATTCATACGACTGATACTCCCCTCTCTGAAAATTAAGGTTCTTTTTGTTCTTCCCTCTCCCAAATCTGAAAATCAGAGTTCTTACATCTTCTCCATCTTGTTTTAGCTTCAAAATGACTGAATCTTCTTCTGCTTATTCCGAAATTCATACGACTGATACTCCCCTCTCTGAAAATTAAGGTTCTTTTTGTTCTTCCCTCTCCCAAATCTGAAAATCAGAGTTCTTACATCTTCTCCATCTTGTTTTAGCTTCAAAATGACTGAATCTTCTTCTGCTTATTCCGAAATTCATACGACTGATACTCCCCTCTCTGAAAATTAAGGTTCTTTTTGTTCTTCCCTCTCCCAAATCTGAAAATCAGAGTTCTTACATCTTCTCCATCTTGTTTTAGCTTCAAAATGACTGAATCTTCTTCTGCTTATTCCGAAATTCATACGACTGATACTCCCCTCTCTGAAAATTAAGGTTCTTTTTGTTCTTCCCTCTCCCAAATCTGAAAATCAGAGTTCTTACATCTTCTCCATCTTGTTTTAGCTTCAGAATGTCTGGATCTTCTTCTGCTTCATCCAGTGACCAAAGTGAGAACCGTACATGTTATTGTGGATTGATTGCTAACCAATTTACTGCTACGGCACCTTTGAATGGTGGTCGTAGATTCTACAAATGTTATCGTTATGAGACTAATGGTTGTCGATAGTGGGAATGGCGCGACGAAGAACTTCCACCTCATGTGTGAATGTTTATCCATAAGCAAAGAAATTCGTTGAATGCCCTTCGTCTCGAAATGAACAAGCTGAGGAAGACAGTGGATGATATGGTTGGGACTAAAGCTCTAGATTTGAATAACGTATCCTTAGAAGAGAAAGTTTTAAACTTGGAGCAGAAATCGAAGCGATGGAAAAGACTTGTGATATGGGCATAGGCTATTTTTGTTATTTTTGTAGCTGGCACAATGATGTATTGAAGTTGGTGGCCTTTAATGTTTTGCGTTGATGATGAAAAATTCCAACATATCTGCGTATTTTTGCGTTGATGGCACAATGATGGTCTGGTTGTATTAATGATGAAAATCTGCTGATATTAATTGTTTAAACTAGTTTATTTTAGTTGTTAAATGAAGGAAATACGTATATTTTAATTGCTTTGGTTGTTTTGATTGTCAAATGTAAAAAATTTGCAGAAGTTGATGAGAGGAAACTGATGTTTGTTAAGTATGTAAGGACTGTTGGTCTATTTTGTTTGTTAAGATTTCTGTTGGTTGATTCTGTTGGTCTAATAGAATGGTTCACAATTTGCAATAAACAAATTCAAACAACACAAAAGTGGCAATAGAGAGAATACGTGTTTTTGTTACCTTTTTTATGGTGTTGATTGTAGTAGGAAAATATATGCATAATGTTAGTGCAAACAACCCTTATGCTTAGGATTAGGATAGCAAAGAGAAGAATCCCAGACTGATTGCTTCACAAGATTGGACTCTGCACAAACTGAAATGTCCAAATGATAAGGAAAATACTGATCCCACCAGCATTTGAAAATGGAGATTGTTGAATCATTTCTCAGTAGTATTAACATGCTTTCATGCTCAATCTGAGGATGGTTTAGTAATATTTAGAATGATGTCTACTTTAAAGGTTCTAGTAGGGAAGGATCTGAGCTTACAAGATCACAAAAGGCACTTTTTCAAAGGTTGGCCTCTACCTTGCAAAGCCTTCTTAAATTCTTGGCTTTTGCCTTGTAAGGCCAGCCTAAAGTCAGCTCATTACACAATAATGACTATAATAACCAAAATAGTCATTACACAACTAATTCACCACTTAAACAACAAAAAATAAGGTCTGAATCAATCAGTACATAACAGTCAAATTACACAAAAATCATTTAACTACACAAACTACTCTAATGCTTGTCCTTTTTAGTCTTTAGTTTTCCAATTTGTTTTTCCTTTTCTGCTACCAACTGATTTGCGGACATAGCTGATTTGCCTCTCCAAGTGAGTTTCTTTAGTGAATAAGGCAGATTAGTAGGCACGTTAACACCATCTACATTTCCTTTGAAGCCAATCTTCCTAGTACCAATAGGTTCTTGATGCAACTTTCTTTGTTCAAGCCTACTCTTAGCTTCAGATATCACCTTAGGCATCACATTCGGCTCTTCATATTCATCTTCATTTTCATCTTCACCCTCATATTCATCATCAACTATTGTTGAAGGTGCAATAGATACCTTCCTTTGAGCTATGTTTGAAGGTCCATCACATTGACTCACTCCAGGAGTAGGCATGAAAAAAAATTCTGAAATTTGACTGTCTTGTGGTGCCGTTAAAGGCACATCCTGTACTGTTCGGGAGGTTCCTTCACCATTAGCCTGTAAGAGTTGTTCATTAAATAGTGTTTATAAATTAAAATTTGTTGTCAGGTAAGAAAATATGTGAAGAAAACTATTACCAAAGGGCATTTTCTTCTGTTGTGGCCTGTTATACCACAGAACCCACATATCATTATAAGTCCTTTTCTTGAAGCTGACCAGACCCCCTCCCTTTTCCTAGCCTCATCTTTTTCTCTTTTTCTCTTTACCTTTGGTCTACCCACCATTTTATGTATTTCTGGTGGCTCCATTGCATGTTGTGACTCAACTTTCCAAAATTTCTCGCTTCTCACTGGCTATAACTTATGCATGTATGCAAACATATAAGCTTCCTTTGAATACCACCAATGCACCTCATTTGATGGATCTTGTTTGCCGTGCATTAAAGCTTTGATAGCATGAGAACATGGTATTCCTGTCAAATTCCATGCCCTGCAAGTACACATCTTCAATTCCAGGTTCACTGTATGCTTATCTTTACCCTCAACCACTTCATATCCATAATCTCCATTAAAGACAACTTTACACTCTAATGCAATCACTCTATAATCATGGTAAAGCTCCATATCATATGGGCTAATTTCTTCCCTCCAATTCTTGTATTCCTCCTCACGGTTCTTCAACAAATTCATTACCTACCATAAAAAGGAAGATCATAGTATAGTAATAAATAATTATAAAAAATTTAACATAAGGAAAAAAATACCTTTAATCTAATGTCTTCCAATATCTTGATTATAGGCTTAGTTCTTGCCTCAAGAATCCATTTGTTGAATGATTCGGTAAAGTTATTGTCAACCATCTGATTCTTGCATGTAGTGTCAAAGTAAGCCCTACACCAGTTTTGAGGAGGGTAGTGTAATAGTTCCCTAGCAGCATCTTCATGAATATCACCCAGAGTCTTCAATTGATCTTTGAATTCTTCTTCATAGGTACTCCAAGCACACCACCACATTAACTTTTTCATCTCTATACCTCTCCATACTTTGCTCCAATTAGCTTCAATGTGCCAAGCACACCACCTGTGGTTTGCTTTTGGAAGGACAGTGGAAACAACCTCCAATAACCCCTACAACAATAGAAAACCAGTTACAAATAAAGTATAAATTAAACATATAGTTGGAAAAAAAATTGACAAACAATTACCTTTTGCATATCCGACATAAATGTCACTTTTTCACCATCTTCAAGCTTCAAAGAATTTCTCAGTAACTCCATAAACCACTTCCAGGTTCTACTAGTTTCTTTATCCACTACTGCCCATGCAGGAGGATAAAAATATTTTACTGAATCTTGTGTCATGGCCACCAGTATAATTCCCTTACATTTCCCTTTTAGAAATGTGCCATCTAAGCCTATAAGAGGTCTCAAACCTGCTTTCCAGCCTGCTTTCAAAGCTTGAAAGCAAATATACATCCTAAGGAACCTCTTTTTTCCTTCTGCCAAAGCATCTTTAGAAATGTTTATCACCACATCAGAACCAGGGTTACTGTCCCTCAATTCTTGAGCATAGGCCTCTAACCTATTGTAATCATCAATGAATCTACCTTCCAATTTCTCTAGCACAAGCCTCTTTACTCTTTTCATCTTTGAATAACTAACATTAAGTTTGAATTGACCCTCTAGGTCCACCCTCATGTCGTTCACCTTGTATATTGGATTATTTTGGACTTTATTCTTGAAATAGTGTGCTAAAGCTTGGGGAGTTGCTCTTGCATTCTTGTATGCGCGTTCACAAATATGCTTTGTTTTCAAAATTTTGATTTTAAATCCTTGATTTCTATTATCCTGAGATATCAATAACTCAAAGGGACAACCAACACCACATATATATCTAACTCTACCAGTGTCACTCTTCTTAACCTTAAGGCCTTTCCCATTAGCAATTGCATAATACCCCATAATTCTTTTAGCTTCGGCCAAATCCCCAAAACTCATACCATTTTCCAATTCTTTATACTTGTCTAGTTTGTCATTGACTTCTTTAGTCCTTTCTTTACTAAAGAGATCCAATTGATCATTATCATAATCACTAGAGTCATATTCATATGCTCCATCTTCCTCACATGACTCACAGTCAGTCCCAACATCTACAGTGACAATGTGAAGTTCATTGTGGTGACTTATGCTAGGAGCTGACACATGTTCTTCACCCTCATCAGTAGCAAAGAATTGAAGTACACTTAGCTGGTTAGTTAAGAGTTGTTGTAGTGTTCTGATTCCTGAATCCCCTTCAACCCGAAAGTACCTACCTGAAGGCCCTATTACTAGAAGTTATTCAACCTTCTTAAACCCACATTTTCAATGTATTCCGAACAAATATCTATATAAGACAGCAAATGCACATTATAAGCTTACAACAAATGATTCAATTTTTTAATGTACACTATTTGAGGTTTCAAGACCCATCTGCCCCCATAATTCAAGACCAAGTCCACGTTTTCAACCATTCTTCGTTGAAGTCACGTGCAAGCCATAAAAAAAAGGGAAAGGGGCCCATCAGACATATTCAAACAGAAAAATAAGGTCCAATTAATAAATTCTCAAGAACCCTAACCATATTTATTCAACAAAAGCACTAAAATCTTACTTGAAGAGAAGAGACTTTAAAAATTGATCTTCAACTTGAATCTTTCGAAAACCAGTTGCAGCGAGCAGCCATCGTAAGAACTCTAATTTTCAGATTTGGGAGAGGGAAGAATAAAAAGAACCTTAATTTTCAGAGAGGTGAATATCAGTCGTAATTTCGGAAAAAGCGGAAGAAGATTCAGTCATTTTGAAGCTAAAACAAGATGAAGAAGATGTAAGAACTCTGATTTTCAGATTTGAGAGAGTGAAGAAGAAGAACAACAAGAACCCTAATTTTGAGAGGACTATCAGTCGTATGGGGGAGTATCAGTGTATTTGGCTGATGGGTTATATGGTTTAGTGGGTAATGTAGGAGTTGGGTCGGGTCGGTCTCAAACGAGTGGGTGGGTTGGACATATTTGGGGTGGATTTTAAATCAACCAATAGGATAAAGCCACATCATTAAAAATAATTTTGATTTTTAATCTGAAATGGGTTGTTAACTTAGAGGGCATGTGTGAGCCAAAACGAATATATTTATCCCAATAGGTGGATGGGGGACAATATTAGACCAAATCTAATACTTCAGGGGCAAAGCTAACCCTTTTCCGTTGATTCAATACTAACCCTTTTCCGTTGATTCAATACTAAGAACCTTAATATTGAGTCCATAGAGTTTAAATCTTGGATACGCCACTCCAAAAAACAATAACATAAAGAAGGAAAGTTACTAACAATTTATAGCTTTTCTTTCACCACTTGTAGCAACTTTCCTACCTTGGTTGTTGTTTCTTCTTATCTTGCCAAACTAGCAAGAACAAAAGGGAAATGCCATGAATAGTAGTCAATTGGAACTTTCTTTGGAATTTATCATGAGACTAAGGTCCAAAAGGAAAAAAAATTCAAAACACTCCAATAGAAAACAAACGTGGAATAAGAAGCTGCAAAATCAAATTTACACACATCTATCTATTTGTTCTCCAACAATTTTTCCATAACCCTATAGCTTCACATCTTGTTGCAAACTATTCACACTGTTTTTAAGAGAATAAAAGGAGACTTCGCATGGAGTTGGACAAAAGTATTTAAGAGAAAAGAGCTACTCATCAATCTATCTACAATTCTAAACCCCAACAGGATCTGCTCTCTCATCTCAAGCAAGACCCTGTATTATTTCAAACACAATTCTGCAAATCGTTTCTGATCTTGTCAATGAAATGTGACAAGTCACATATCTTGGTCAAGTATTCCCAAGCTTGCCAAATGCTATCCTTGAAGAGAGCAGATTTTCTCAGCTTGTGCACAACGTAAAACGGAAAAGACTCAAGGGGGGAGTTCCTTGTACTGTATGCTAGACCTGAAACAAAAATGGTAATGTCATTTTGATTAATATCCAAAAGACTACAGCAGTCTCTGATGACAATTTTTACTGTTGAAGAACCAAAACTTTATCAAGAAAGAGGAAATGATAGCAAATAATGCCATTAATCTTTTATAACTAAAGGGGGTGATAGATCATTTAGAGAGACGAACAGTGCCAGCAACAGACTAAAACACATTATCACATTATCGATCCAACACTCTCAAACACAATACAGTTCCTGAACCTCCTTCTGGTTGAGTATGCATCTTGAAGTATAACATCGATGAAGCCAAAGCAATGGCTCTTTAATCTTGGTTCTACACTGCACATGTGCCTGGTGTGTGTATCTAATTCATACTGTGGTTCGTGTTATCAACCATTCAATAGAGTAACAATATATGTGGTCCTAGTCTTTACATAGAACTAGAGTACGGATATGCTTAAAGAAAATAAGCAGTGAAAGAAAATGAAAAAAATTGATACCTTTGGGCTAGGTTCATTTATTGGTGTCATATACTGAGCCGAGCTATTTACTTCTTCCGAGTGCTCTTCTACATTAGATCCACTTCCTAGAGTGGAGCTCTTTACGCTTTCTTTTTCTTGTTCAAGAGAAAACCAAAAAGGATGATAATCATTTCTCCCGTCGTCATCCTTGTTTTTGAAGATTTTCTTCATGTTATCGCCATTCATATTCTCTGAATTTTCTGGCTGTGCGACTCCTTTATCTTCTGCAGAGTTATCTCCAACCTCAATATCAACTTTCTCCGTTAAACTGGAGATGCTTCGTATATAATCACCAGAATCAGAATAAGTATCTCCTGTTCCTTCCCTGCTTTTTAAAGTATCATCTATCTCCTCATATTCCAAATTCCGCAAAATTTCAGGAAGTGTAAGTCCACTATCCTCTGGAAACATCGTTCCCATCTCAATATCTATCTTCTCTTTTGAGCTAGTGATATTTCCCACAAAGTTGGAAGTTGGTCGCTCAATCATTACAAGGTCATTTTCTTTAACGATCGCTCGAAAATTATTCAAGGAAGGCGGGATCCTGGAAAAGAAAACTTCTTTGATATTTTCAATCACCCCCCTATTATAGGGATTCTCCTTCTTATCATATCGATACCTGAAGTTTTCATAAGTAGTCTGCAAAAAGTGACCGAAAAGAAAAAACAAAAGAAACGGTTCTGTAAAAAGACATGAAGCTACAAATCAGATTTATATTTCAAGCAGGTAAATTAGAGAACTGTAAGCAAACATTCAATTGTAAGTGCATATCTTAACGCATCTATGCAGGGTGGGGCGGGAAAGGGGGTTAGAGGACTCAAAACTAGGGGAAGAAAAAGTTCATGATATTGTCTTTAGAATTTCACTAACATACTGTACCATATATATTGGACTTCTCTAGCTCCTAAACCATAAAGGAAAAATGAGATTTGAACCTCTGCTGTTGATGAATTTTAATTGGCTTTTCAGAATACTATGACCAGCAAGCCAGAAGGCAAATCAGTAATGAACCTCATGAGTGAAATGAAGAAAATAGTCCACGGAACAACTCAACTAATGCAGTATGCTCTATTCATCACCGAGAGTATTAGAGCCACTATACTAGGATTCTCATAATCTTTGATGCATTGTAGATTATTGTCCGCAGAGTAAGAAAAATTATGGAAGTGGATCCTTAGTGTAAGTTCCTAACCTTTTGGATGGGTGGTAGTGGGGTTTATTTAATAAATTTTGTACTAACGTTAAATCCATATCATAGCCCGATATTTTAAGAGCTCAATCCTTGGAAGTCAATATTCTAAGCAACGACACCTTGAAGAACAACAGGAGTAAGAAAGTTGAGAGGATACACTGGTTCCAATTAAACATCAAAACAAACTTAAGGGGGTAGTCTTAATAGATGTCAGCAGGTTCACTTTCACATATTATTACTCTACGCGCTTGGAGATGTCAGCGGGTTCACTTTCACATATTAATAGAAGTTGCAGCTCAACACAAAGCACAGAGATCCAACTAGATGTTTAGATGGACAATCAATAAAGCTTGGTATTTATGTGCTCTGATGTCCTAGCAATAAGAAATTCCTGCTAGCTTGGAGTAATTCATACTGCAGGATATATTTTAACTATGAACAGGCGCACATACAATATATTCTAACTAAAATGGAAAGACATGATTCACCATAGAAAAAATGCAATTTTAAGATGAAGGTTCTACAAATGTCAATTCATCATAAGACAACTCATATTGCAGATAATATTATAGATGAACCATAACTGATTTGTCAGCATACATCTTGGTTAGAAATTTCACCTGGTTAGTGCTAATCAGGTAAAAGTGGAAAATAGTAAGGCCACCAACAAACCAAACAGCAATGAAGCAGTATACAATGAGAACATCTGACAAGATATCTTGTGAAATAGCTCTCCATACGTTGCCACCATGATGAAGAATATTGACCAAAGATACGATGAAGACATATATGCATAATATGGTTGACGTAGATATGAACAAGTAGAAGAATCTGTAATTCCGCTGCAACCAAGTGAGAAATAGAAAAAATCTCAGAAAATTATACAAAGGTGGAATGAAGTCATAATATCTCATTTAAAGTGATGTCTAGTATCCTACTGCATCCAGTGCTTTATGATCTTGAGTAACAGAAGTAACTTCATTTTTCTGAGGACATAAATTTGCATGACAACTTACACTCCCAAGTGAGAGAGTAGAAGAAAAGAAGAATCTTCCATTTTGTTTGTATTATCACTAGATCACTTATAACAAGAACTGAAAGGAAATACAATGATATTAATATCTCAAGCTATGAAATAAAAGGAACTACACTTTACCCTCTTCATTCATTCTCCAATTCTTTAACCTCTCCTTTTGTACAACTCATACTCTAGCAAAGGACTATCTAATTTCTCGCGCATTCACTAAGATATAATCATTACTCTGCATATATTCCTCGCCATCAATGAATTTGTTCTTTCCCATTCAACAATGTTTTGTGATGAATGTCAATAGAATCATACTTCATATGGCTGATTCACATCTCATGCCATCACTTATATCATTTCATAAGGCTGGTTAGCATCTCCTGCCAAACTAATATACGAGTACGCTCCACTTTTCCTCAACATAATGGCATTCCCTGATAATCTACGAAAATTATTAAGTAGAAATCCAGAATTATGCTCTTGAAAAAAAAAGACTCTATAGCTGAATTGTGAGGAAAAGCTATATTAAATTGGGCTAGCATGAGCTTTTACTTTTTGTTATGCAGTCATGGAATTTTATTCATTTCACAATGCAAGTATTATTTCAACTTAGACATAACCATAATTGTGACACAAGCAGACACTTTATCAATTGGTAACAAAAACAACCCAAATCTAGTTCAAGTTTGCTTGAAAAAATGCATAGTCAGCTATACGTACAAGTCCAATGCACTGACCAACCCAGGGACAATGATGATCAAATCTTTGAACACAATTGTTGCAGATAGAACAATGAGATGAACGAGGAGGCCGATACAGCAAACATGTATCACAGTACTTGACTTTAACTGTGTGTCCATTCACGATTACATCTTTTGTTCGTGGAAGTTTCAAATGAGGAGTTCTACCGTTGACCCATTCCATGGAAGGGGTATGTATATCAAATGTTTCATCAGATTCAGGAGGTGTTGTGTTTCTTGGGACGATTCCAGGATCTCTACTAGATGTCATAAAGAGAAAAACTATATCCTGCATAAGATATTAAAGAATTGGTCAGCAGCTTCAACATTCCAGTCATATCAGTCAGCCACAGATTATACATTTACTCACAATTAACTCCAAAGGGAAAGAATAAGTTATCCAAAAAGGGAGAACGCAGAATGCAGAATCACCCACGTCTACTAATTTAAGGATGATGAAGAAACTCCGTACCATAATGGTAAGAACTACTCCAATCCCAAGTATAGGATACCAAGGACCAGCCTCTTTGTGCTCTTTGATGCGATGTCTGATTACACAAGAGACCTTAATACAAAATGCAAGTGCTGGGCCAGCAATCAAAAGTGTCGATAGAAACAAAGATGCCACATCCGGACCGAAGATCAATCTTCCTCCCCATAAGAATTTCTGGTAACATTTAAAAGCAAAAAAGTGAAGGTAAGAGATATGGTATAGAGAGGTCTGAATAATTCATTATATTGAAAGATACTATTACTGTGAAACTAAGAACAACTTGACCATATGAAACAAGCGATTTAAGAATATAAAAATTGCATCATCTTGGTTTTGCAAAATTTCAGCTGGATGAAAGCAGACTTTTACTGATAATTGTCATATGAACAAGCAGTTTAAGGATATAAGGAGATGAAAGCAGCATCTTCAAGTTCAAATATAAACAACTTGTATAAAGTTCACGATTTTAAGTGAAAATTGTCATTTATGTAAAACCCAAATCATAGCTATCAATGCTTCACTTATTACCAATTAATCATTCTTAAAACAGATAGAGCAAAGAGAAGAAAGAAAAGAATCAAATTCAACTCATCAAATAGTTAAACAACAACAACAAACCCAGTGTATTCTCACAAGTGGTGTCTGAGGAGGGCAGGGTGTAGGCAGTAACTACCCCTGCCATGGGAGGTCAGAGAGGATGTTTCCGTTAAAGAAAATTGTGCAATTAGCTAGTCCATGCTGTCTAAACACTGAAGCCCTTAAACAACAACAACAACAACAACAACCTAGTATAATCCCACTAGTGGGGTCTGGGGAGGGTAGTGTGTACGCAGACCTTACCCCTACCCTGGGGTAGAGAGGCTGTTTCCAAATGACCCTCGGCATCCTTCCCTCCAAGAACTCCCCACCTTGCTCTTGGGGTGACTCGAACTCACAACCTCTTGGTTGGAAGTGGAGGGTGCTTACCATCAGAGCAACCCACTGAAGCCCTTAAAGTTTCAGCTAAAAAACACCCCTATCCAAATTCAACATGACTAAACTTCTAAATTGCTTATATAAAAATTTCACATGGTTCTGACAATTCTCACTATTCTTTTCTATTAAGTAATACATATGGGATACAGCAGAATACAAGAAAAGGCACTTACATTGCTTCCCTTCCAAACCTGATAAAGCCTCAGAGGTTTATGTTTTTCACGAACCATAACTTTGAAAATTTGGAATATAAGGAAACAAAACAACCCAAAAAAATTTCAACTTTCGGGATTGCTATGCTTCCAATCCCAAAATAAGAATCAAGCTCCTTTTCTTATCCTCCTATTAATCCGCTTGCAATAATCCATGTAAAGAAATCATATCAAATTCAAGAACATTAGGCAATTAAAAGTCTGGAGGAGGGTTTCAAGAAATGGGGTTTGGACATAAAATATGTAGCAAAAGAGAGAGAAAGAGAAAGTCTCTTTATTTTTATTTGTTTTGGTTTTGACACAAAATATTTGATCAAGAAACAGCTGCTTTTTGTTGTTGTGTTTATGTGTCAAACGGATTTACCAAGAAAGGATTCTCCCCCCTATTCTCTACTTTCTTCTTCTCTCTCTTCTCTCCAAAACTATTGATGAAATGTACCTATACAATATGTGTGAAATTCTCCAATTATGCTTTTTCTCTCTCTCTCTTGAAGGTCTCTTTTCTCTAATTAAATTTAATTGTTTTTTAAAAATGTTTTGGGTTTCAGTTAACTAACTTTTGTTTTACTCTCTCTCTCTGCCGATATTCCGTTATCTGGTTGTATCTACTGCTATTTTGAACCTGGCTATAAATGGACAGCAGTCTAACAGCGACGGCTTGCTCTAATGGTGAGCACCCTTCACTCCTCAATCAAGAGTTTGTGAGTAAGAGTTTGTGAGTTCGAGTCATCCCAAGAGCAAGGTGGAAGTTTTTGGAGATCGAAAATATCCTCTTTACTCAGGGTAAGAATAAGTTATGCGTACACAATACCCTCACCAGACCTCACTACCCTATGCAGACTCCATTAGTATGATTATACTGAGTTGTTGTTGTTGTTGCTATAAATGGATTTAGTAACAAACAATGCAAAAACAAAATAAAATTATATTATTATACCTAAACATAATTACAAGTAACTCCAGATAATCAGTGGAATTAGTAATCTAGTTGATAAGCGTAAGTAATTTACTACAAGTCTACAATATGTTAAATTAAAGTGATTAAGTGATGGTGTAAAAGGAATTTACATTATCAATGTATATAAATTAATTTCTTTTAGAGAAATTTATTCTTTTCATGCATGATTAACCGGGAAATAATAAATTGTGATAAGAGTAAATTTGACATTAATTGTGATAAATGGAATTCTTTATTATGCTAGAAATTGGATTCTTTATTATGTTTAGTCCTAAATGAAATATCGTAATTTATAGTGATTTTGTCCAACTGCAACTCTAAACTTGGTTAATTCTCGGTTATAGAATTAGTCAAATTGGTTTTGGATGATAAATTTTCCCTAGAAATATTGTAGTATTCTTAAGTAGCCTTTTTGTTAAGTGGCATTTGGCTTTTGAATTTGAGTGTAATTAGGTATAGTTGCATATTAAAGAATCAAATTTGATTCCCATGGTGCTCCAGCTTATATGGCACAGCTCTGGAGTACAAGATCGCTGAATTAGGATTATTGATGTCTTCCTCTTTTTTTTTATTAAATTCTTGCCACTTTCCACGTACAAGTTTGCTGATTTTAGATCCATGGAGTTGGATTCAAGACGTATGATTTCGTTCAAGGTGTAACATATCTATGTAATTTTACGTTGTTTTGGCAAGTTTGTTTGATTTTTATTGCATTATTTATTTTTTTCCCTTTTGACTTGATATATAGCATCATACAATATGTTGAATTGAGCACTTTTTTTATCTCTTGTTGGAGGTGTTTTGCGGGAATTGAAGTTGGAGTTGGAGTAGGAAAATGCCTGAAAACATAGATGACAAAAAGAACTACATTTTGGCTCTATATAGTAAATTTGTTTGGCGGCAAATAGATATTTATAGACTGTGCATAAGATTTCAAATAAAGGGCTACTTAAACTCTAATACGTTATTGAGGTTTTAAACTTTTTTGCTCCATTGTTCTTTGGCCTGCTCTAAATTTCTTATGAACATTCTCATTGTGATTCGAATATTTCAAAGAAAAATAGTTGTAATTTTTAGATCCATGTTAGTTCTTTTCATTTATGGTATTATCAACCATTTCTTGTCTATTTACGTGCTTGCATTTGGTGATTAAAAAATTAAATATTCTAGTATTATTTCAAGAGATAAAATAATAAAGAAAGCACGACATCAATAAAGTAGAGTACATTGCTTTTATGGTTTAGCTTTTATTCTCTCCAATATTGATATCCATATCAAGTGCCTTGCTTAATTTACCCTCCTAGCTAAGATGTAGAACCTTGTCACTTAATTTCTATTTTTTAATGATACAGGAAGGAAAACAAAAACAATTTAACCCTTTTGTTTAGAATAGGAGGAGGAAGGAAGAGCAAAGTTCTAGGCAATTAATTTTCACCGTCATATTATTACTTTGCTTTACAATATAATCATCTGTCTCTATATATGACCTTTGTATAATATAAAATTTCATCTAAATATACATTTAAGTTTAACAAATTATGCTGTCACATATAGCAGTACTATTTATTTCACATTTTGCTAATTGAGCTTGAACTTTTTAACTTTAAGTATGGTTTTAAAAAGTTTGCACTAACTAATAGGGGATACACGTGCAATGCACGTACCGAAAAACTAGTCGATTTAATTGAGATGAGCAATTATACTCTCCAATTTTCTAGGAGAAGGTTAGTAGGCACTTGAGCATCTTTCTTTTCATTCTAGTAGCAGCAACGTTATTCTAACATTTTCATATTCTTAGAATTCTATTACTACATGAAGTTGCTTGTCTTTTGATTTTTCTACTATCTTGTTATTGCTACTACTTTCCTGATTTTTACGCTACTGTATTTCTTTCTCTATACTGTTGTGATTATGCAAGCTTGCTTTGAGCTGGAAGTCAATCAGAAACAATTTCTCTACCTATCCAAGATAGGGCGAAGGCTGCATACTCACTATTCTCTCTAGACCTCACTTATTAGATTATACTATATTTGTTGTTGTTGTTGTTGTTATAATTCCCTACGAGAGGTGAAAATTGTCGGGTGTAAAGTAAATGGTGTAATTAAATTAAATTATGTAATTACTCGACCAAACAAATAAGCTAAAACATGTAATAACTTATACTCCAATTGTTCTCAGTCACTCTCTAAACGCACCAGTTAATATTAAGCATTTCTTAACAAGATGCAAATCTAATCATCATTCACATAAACCTTTTCACAACTATTCGATTTATAAATTCTTATTGTTGAACTTATGGCAAGTGGCAACAAATAATACAAAGCTACATAGCCTTTCAAAATAAATTAAGACAACTTAGAGTTAAAATATTTTGAATCATAAATCCATAACTAGAAATATAATTATATAAATATGATATGGACAAGCCTGCAGACACACAGAGAGACACACAAATAGTAATTATTTTGTAAAGTAAGTTGTGACAAATATTCTTCTCGAGATTGGGAGTGGAGAAAAATATTATTTAAGCCAATGATCAAGGATTAAAATATTATTTTCAAAAATTCCTTCATTTCTGTGTTTTATATTACGAAATAGAAAACCGTGTTTTCAATATTGTACAGTCTGGTGCTTGTTGTTTAGGCAAAAACGTGCAGGCACAGCACAATTCATTTGTCTTTGGAATGGAATATACCAATGAAGCATTGGCTATCATTACAAAGAGAAACATTCCTGTTTTGGTACGTGTGTTGTCTCTGGGTGTTGTGGGGGTGGGGTGGGGGGGGGAGAGGAGGTTTTGTGA